>CAIGRB010116528.1:0-23013 GCA_903798255.1 Fraxinus quadrangulata
GTCGCGATAATAAAAATCAAGTTAAATCAATCCTCATGGAAACGATATTCGAAATTCTAAAACTTCCACTTTATTACTTGTCAACGAACCGTGCACTTGTGGTGATTTAAATCTGAAACATATTTTCGTGAACAATACAAATTGCTGAGATAAGTAAGAATAATCAGCAACTTACAATGGTAAAGTGTTCTGAAATGATAATGTGTATTCGTAAAGCACTGAACGTGCAATTTGAATGGTATCCTACCTAGAACCACAAGGCTCCGTGTTGAATATAGCAGAGCATTTGAAGTCATAATCTTAAAAGCAAAAGTAAGACTGAAGCTGAAACTGCGACTACCGATAAATGGGATCCAAGCAACATTTGAGCTCGAAATTCCTGAAATATTGAATATTTACAAAGTGGATGAGTGAAAATTTGAGATATAAACAAGACAAATGATAACAAAACTATAAAAATGAAAAACAAGAGCACATGTACGAAATCCATTGTCCATAATCTCCGATTCTGAAAATACAAAATGAGCACGTATGTTTGGCTAAGCCCAAAGAAAGTAAAAGCAACTTTTAAGCCTACATATGTTTGGCTAAGCTCAAAAACTACTTTTAAGTACTTTTACTTGGTTTTACGCTATGCCAAACATGCTTTTACATCCCTCATTAAGATATCTAACGATGGTGTTTATGGAATAAGCTTTGACCTTTCAGTCTTAGTACAATCAATTGCTAGATTTTGTACAGTATCTCACTGACAGATCCAATGTAGCTGAGTCAATCTTCTGTTAAATACTTTGTCTCATGTGACAACTCCCCGTTTAGCTTTTTACATTTTTTTTCAATTTAAAGGTATAATATCTCACTCTCTCTTTTTCGGTGTGATCAAACTGCAGGGATATACAGAGAAATTTAACGAGGCAATGTATATGCGTGTGCTTGTGTTAGCAGTTATACTCATGCAAACCACCCGAGGTCCCCAGCAAATAGGCATTAGATAAAATCAACACTAAAATTGATAACTGTCGTCGCATTTAGTCCAAGATGTAGAACTATACTACTAAAATCAGGGGCGGAGATAGGGGTCAGCTCAATTTTTTTTCATCGTTTAAAAAAAATAAATTTTGTGGAATTCTTTTCTTTTATTATAAGTCCAGCGCAAAAAAAAATTTTGTCCTCCCCTAGTTCCGCCACTAACTACAATATAATACGTCATCATACACACTTCCTAAGAAAACACAATAATTTAAGACCTGCACGTTTATCTAGAGAGGTTGATCTACCAATTAATGATGCATAATTACTGTACTCAATGAATTCTTTCTGCCACTAACGAAAAATTAAATACCTAATATGCACACATGGAGAAACCTCAACCTCCAAGCAGTCGAGCATCAAATCTTACTGAAATTTGCAATTAGGGAAAAAGTTTCAAGTCGACTCATCATGAACAGGGATGGCTACCAAATTTTATTACTCCTTCATTAGATGCTTGTATAGCATGATTTCACATGCAGTCATGGAAGTTAGAATAAATCTCAGCAGAGAGGAAATAAGAAGCTATTAAAAATGTTAAAAAACGTCACTAGAAAATCTCTCTCAAACTATGATGAATTTTCTTTTTCTTTTGAATGTGATGTACATCCTTTAATCCATATGGATTGTAAAACGAAGCAAATCTTAAAACCAATTCTCAGAGTAGATGATGGACCAACATAACCCATTGCAATAAACATGTCATATCAGATGCTTTTGGTATGTAATTAGAATTACGGGATAAATTTTACGCATGTCCTCCAACACCCACAAATCATACTATTGCCTTTGTTTCTCTTCCTCAGCAGCTTTCGCTAATTGTTCAATATTGATCTTCTCCTCATCTCCTAGATTATTTCTCACTCCATTACATTCAACTCTTCATTTCACCTCCTCTTGAACCTTTTTAAACATCGGTAAGTTGATCATCAGTCTCATGCCGGCCAAGTCGAACTTGTAAGTTATAAAACTCATAGGTGCATGCTTCAAAACTAAGGTCCCGTTGAAGCAAACTATGAAATCATTCATACAACGCAATCATATAAAAATCCAGATAAAAGTTCTTTCTTATTGTGCCTTCACTGATTCCCAAGCGCGAATCTTCACTAAAAGTACTTTTTTCTCTTCTAGCATAGGCTTCCACTTGAAATAACTAAACAAGCTTGCTTCCCAATCAAGAAAATCTTTTTGAGTGGTTACATGGAAATCTAAAATTACAAATTCAAACTCTGAAATTGAGTTGTAGATCTCTGGCTGACCGCTCTTCAAATCCACTAAACTCCGATTGTGACGACAAATTAGGATTGATGATTGCTTTGGTACCGGAATTGATAAAGGAAAAAGCTTTAACCAATAAATAATTAGAATATTAATTGAAAAAAATAAAGGGAAAATTGCAGCTACGGTATCAAACATTTCACCTTTATGCAGACTTTGCCCAAACATTTCACCAATTGTTGACTATTTTTTAAAGGACAAATGAGTAATTTTACATTTTTCATATAAAAAAATTAAAATAAAAGAATTAAAAAACCCCCACCCCACCCAACTCAAACAAACCAAACACCAGTTCAATATTTGCTGATAAAATAAAAAATCGTCGGGAATTTCATCGAAATCTCACCGTTCACCACCACCTTCATTCCCATCACCCAACCAAGCCGGTGCCAAGCTTCGCGATCACATACCCATCAGAATCCACCTCCAGTTGCCCGTCCAAAAACTTGGTTGCCAGTTCATGTCCAATCGCAAAAACCCAACCCAGAAAAGTTCAAATCGCTAACCTCCCCACTCATCACTTTCTTTACCTTCAAACCCCCAAAGATCTTTTCCTGTACGCCTTTGTTACTGTGGAATTCCAAAAGACTTCAATCTTTGGGTTTGACAAAGCTCTGCTTTGCATAATCTTCAAAGCTCTAAATTCATCTATTCAGTGGATAATGTAAACCTTAGAACCAGGGAAGTGGAGGTGTTTGGCTTGGCCCCAACATCTTCACTGACATCAGACAATTGTTTCACCGATAATTTTTCAAGAAATTCGCAATTATTGAGCAAGGCATTCATGCCTTTGGCCTTGAAATTGCAAAATCCACGTGAAAATTTGCACGATAGGCACAGAGGAAAAATCAGAATCAAGGTGAAAATGAAGGAGGTGGAGGAGATGGCAGTAACGCCATCGTGGAGGCGGTTGGTGGTGCCGACGTTTGGGATGGGGTGGGAATGTGATGGGTTAAGGAGAGAAGGAGAGAGAGCCTTTTATCTTTTTTTTTTTTAATATAGTTTTTATTGTATTTTATATTAAAATTGTAAAGTTACTATTTTACCCTTTTAAAAATTAGTCAAAGTTAACTATCAAAGTTAACTATTATAGTTAACTAATGGTCAAACTAACAGAAATCATCCATTTGGACTCTAGGTGCTAATTTCTGAAATGTTTGGTACTTCTGGTAACACAAATGAAAGATTTGGGCAATGTCTGCAAAAAGGTGAAATATTTGGTATTGCTGCTCCAATTATCCAAAAAATAAAGGATATTAGCGAATATAAAATTAGGCACCAGAGATAAAGTTATCCAATTGATATTTTTGTTGGAACAATCAAAGCCTATTTTTATGGGCTCTTCAAACCTTAAGGACTCCAAAACCTATTCTAACCATAGGAAGGCTTAAAACACTAGAAAAAGTAATCCTAATTCTAGTCAGAAACCTGAAAGAAAGACCTACTTAAGAGTTCACATAAAATCAGTAGCGAAGTCAGCACCCAACAAGCACTGGAGTCTGCGCGTGCTAGATCCGCCGGAATTTTTTTTTTTGTTGAGAATAGATAACATTTTTAGCTTGTGTATCTGATAATTCATTTTGCTTTCAAGCATATCTTATAGCTCAGTTGGTTAGAGCCTCCACATCCAAATTGGAAGTCCAGGGATCGAATCTCTTCCAAACTAATTTATTGTGCAATTTTTCTAACTCAACAATTTTTACCCCAAAAAAGCAATAGAGAGGGGATTTGAACCTGTGAACCCTCATTAAGATTAATGAAAACTTGACCATTATGACATTTGTTAAATGTTGACGCTAAACGTTACAAAATAATATATGTTCAGTTCTAGCGGTTTTAATGTAATTGGAAAGATTCGAATATGTGTTTTTCCTTTAAATTATACAAAACTTGGCCACTATATCATTTGGTGAATATTGTTGATAAATATAACATAATTATATATGTTTAGTTTTAGCAAAATATTTGTTATATTTAATTTTTAATATTTTATTGCGCCCGATAGTCAACGGTCGCCCGTGCTCATTAAAAATCCTGGATCTGCCACTACATAAAAATCTAATCCCTAAGAATACTAGTACAAGGATTTGAAGAATTGTAAATAATGTACATGCACATCTCAACATGAATGAAAAAGCTTCAGCAGCTGGTATGTAACTGATCCAATTTTCAGTTACTCCAAACAGAGCCTAACTGGACAGAATAAGAAACATAGTATCATATTTTCCTGATGCATCAACTGGAGTACTTCCTGAAGCTATATACATACAAGTTCTTTTCTCTCTTTGGAGCTAAAGAAAAAAAAAATACTAGTTTGACTGAAAGCAAATAGGCCGTATTTTGGTGTGTAGAGAAGGGAAAATATACTATAAAGCAGGAGATAATAAAAAAATCTATGTGACTGCAAAAGCCAAACCTTTGTTTTCAATCACGTTCTTTCTTCTTTTCATAACTCCCATTAGAATGTGTTGGAATATGAATTCATAGTATGAGAAACAAAGCCCTTCCACATGCTATGTGATTGCATATCCACAACTCAAGCACGAAACGCACAAAAAAAAAAAAAAACTATACACTCCTCTTATTTAAGGAGGTAAAGATCAAGAAGAAAAAAAGAAACTCCAAGCAGAGATATCAAATTGAGTCTAGTTATTCTCTATCCAATTCATAATGCATCAAAATGTTCTACACTTGCATCACCTCCGATAAACAAGGAGCAAAAGAATATCATCTTTTTCATGTTCCATAAGCAGCAGAAAGCCAAAGAGTATTCAGGGACTTAATGAGCCATAAATTCTTCATAAAACCAAATTAGTAAGATTTCAGCTGATTATGAGAAGTGTTTTAGGAGAGGTTTCTTTGTCTTAGACTTCATGGCATCATGGCAAGAGAAGTATCTCCTTGTGATATATATGAGGAACTTTTAGACTTAAGTGTTGCATTTGGAACAAATCTAAATTATTAAAAATATAACCCAACAAGTCAAGGATGGTATCAGAATTTCAATATGGAAGCTTTTATAAATGCTGAACTATTACAAATATTTATTCTTTAATTTACTATTATTCCATGCCCTTTCAATCTTTTATTCTGAATATTCCTTTACATTTTACTCTTGAGTTTAGTTTTTGTAAACTTGCTTAGAATCCAATTTTTTCCCCAGGAATTTTGCTTGAAAGGATGCCAATATTTCAGTCTACTTTGAGTAAGGGCAAATAAGAGTTTATTTTTCTAACTTTAGACTTGAGAAAACAATTCCTAACATCCACTAATGAAAACATATTAAAGGGGGGATATCACTCGCATCTTGTGACTCACAAGCTGAACCACGTGTAGGGAAAAAATATCTTTTCACGAGTGCCTAGCATGGCCAAATGTTTAATGCATGGTAGCAAGACTTAAATACAGACCTTTTCTTCACTAGCAACGATGTAAATTACCAACTACAAAATTAAGCAGTAAAGTAGACATAGGCAATATTTATACGCTAATTAATATCTCTAAAAGCATAATCCATGAAGAACTCTTTAGCCTGACATAATCTAGAAAGAATGGGCCAACGTACCTTAAAGGACAAAAAAGAAGACGGAGCTGATGAAGATTTAAGTCCTGGAAACCCAATGTCATAGGAGATACTCCCATCAGCTTTAAACAGTCCATAGTTTTTCTCAGAAAGTGCACCAGGTTTGGAATTCTCATTAAACAATGCAAATATATAGGCTTTCAACATCCTCTTTGGCCTCAGTGGAGTACCTTTCCTCTTGGCTAGCCTTTTACGCAAATTATAATTATACATCCTTGCATTTTTTGGTGTAGCAGCAGGTTCGTTCTGGTCCCCATGAGAAGCCCAACCTGTCTCTGTAATAATAACTTCCATATTTTTAAATCCAGCATCCTCCAAAGCAGCATAAGCTGCATCAATCTGAGCATCGAGCAGGTTATCATAATGAAGATCGGTTTTCTCATCATCTATTCCCTCATTTTTCTGAAAGAGAGCATAATTTATGTCAATTTTGTCTGGATTATATGTGTAAGCCAGAAAGGGATAAGCATTTAGACAGAAAGGGGACCCAATTTGAGAGAAGAACTCCAAAAGAGGCTTCATCAGTTGAGCAACACCATCTTTGAAAATACACGAAGAGGGAGGAAATGAATTTGCAAAAACAGCCTGAGAATGTGCAGTTGTAATCTGAACTGAATCATCTATCCCAAGCTTTTTCGTGGCGTTGTGAATATTTTTTACAGCGCCCAATAAAGCTACCGCGAGTTCATAATCACTTCCTCCTAAAACTTCATTCCCCACAGCAACCCCAACAATGTTTGTATCCGGGAGATACGCCATAACATTATCTTTGACCCAAGTCAGAGCATAATCTGCATTTGCACTCATCTCTATCACAAATTCATTTGGAAGTCCAACCACCAACTCAAGCCCCGTCCCTTTAAAGGCCTTAAGAACACTGTGTTCTGCATTGTAAATTCTAACATTCTTTATCTTTGCGGCCCTAAGCAACGTCACAACTTCATCCGGAGAAGGGATATTATCAGCAATTCTACCATAATTGATTCCATAAGTCCCAGTGAATGCTCTTGCCATTCGTTGTGCTGGGGAAAATAGCAAAGAAACTGAGAATCGGCAATATACATGTTTTGCGCTGATTACATACGTTTCAATAAAAAAAATTCAAAACAGCAGAAGCACTGAAATTGTACACACATAACGAGCTTCGTATTGGGTATTGAGGCTAATCCCAGTTCCATCTTGCAATTAAACTTTTCGTTATCTAGCTTACAACATAGTACTCTGGCATTAAATTTGGATTTATGGTAATTTCGATTGCTTAAAATATACATACATACTTTATAATCGCACACGCACGTGCTTGTAGCATAATCTAGAAGAATTGATTCTTAGAGCAAAAAAGGTAGCATCTAGAATTTGTGAATCAAAAACATAAACACAAGTTCTTATATTTGTATAAGTATGTATGTGTTTATATTGAGTGACTGGCTTCATATAATTTTGAAATTTGAATAACTAAACCAACAAACGCAAAAACCCAAATCGATCAGCCAGCTTAGCAGATCACCATGATAACCGATCCAAAGCAAACCAACTTCATCAATAGCTTTTCTATTCAAAATTCAAAAATCAGATCGCATTAAAATTATTTTTTAGATAAAAAAAAAAAGAATCAAGAAAAGTAACAGTTACCTTTGGGACAGAAGGAGGAGACAAACAACCAAAAAAAGAACCGAAATTGGAAAATCCTCATAACTTCTGGCACTCAATACGACGCCGCGTTGTCTCCAATTGTTCAAATACGATTACTGCAGTACTTCCTTTTACACAACCATGCCAACAGCGACTTATAAAGCTTCCTCTAAGACATCCTTATACGGGTTTTATACACAATGGTTTTTTGGTTGTATGTCAAGATTGGTGGAGGAGGGCGGCGGCGATGGAGGTTGCCGGCGGTGGTTTTTGGCTGGGTTTTGGCCGCCCTTCTCTGATGTTTTCATTTTTGTAGTGCATGAAGAATATTTACAATAACAATCAATAATTTTGGCATGCGCGAGTGCAAATTTTTCGTCAGCTGATTGGACAAGCTCGCACGTGTGAAGCTTTGAAACGTCAATATTTGAAAAAAAAAAAAAGAACTAGTTAATTACACTAATAGTCACATAAGTTCAAAAAACATTTCAAATTGGTCATTACAATATTTTTGTTACCCAAATAGTAACTAAAGTTAAATAACATTACACACATTACAATATTTTTTATTACTCAGTTAGTAACTAAAGTTAAATAACATTACACAACCGGTCACTCTATGTTGTTGTTAGATGAATTAATATTTGTTAAAGCGATCAATTTTCGACCAGCCTCCCATTTTAGCTCTATTTATTAACGATGGAAATATGGTTAGGATTAGATGAGTAATTTGAGGTTTTTTTGAACGTGACATTTTTTTTCCCTCTTTTAAGAATATGCTTTTATTTTGAAGATGTGTAGTTCATCGATATGGACACAAAAATTGTTGGTCGATGTCAAAATTGAATGGGCGACATCAAATTTGGAGTGAAGTCCTCTATAGAAGTGACCAAGTCTATAGCATTATTTAATTAAAAACGAATTCATCACCACGTCGAATGTGGCAAGGAACGCGGAATTTAGTAGGACTAGACAAATAATCGAATATATATTGTTAGAATTTACCTATTAAAATAGAATTGTATTCAAAACTATAGAATATAATATTTATCAATTTATTTTTATCCCGATGAAGAATATTGTTAAAATTTTTTATTTAATATTATATATCTTGCCATATCCCACTTTCTTCTATTTCTTTATACAGTTATAAAAATATTGTTAGAAGTATAACTAATTGAAAGCATCTTGTTATACATTTCTTACTTGGTTTAGCTTGTTACACGGGTTGTGAGTGAGAGCTTAGTTTTCGTCTAGATATGTAACTTTGGCCAATGGATCGACCTATTCCTTGCGTGTACCAGTTAAATTCTTCTGAAAAATGAAAATATGTGTTGAAGAATGAATGCTTTTGCAATAGGAGGTCAAAATTATGAATTAATTCCAAGAAAGCGTTCAAACGAAACTACTATAGTCTCAGAGCAAAACTACTACTATTTCTAGGCTTCCTCGAAACGGAATTATAAAATATGGGAGCTAATAAACGAAGAGATCTAAGCTTAAAAAAAAAAGAAAAAAAAAAGAAAAGGGACACCACAACTCTTTATATTTCGTGACTTAATGAAGAAGATTCTATTATATTGTATTTAAAAAATCCTCTAAAAATCTCAAATTTTTGTCTAATTTAAGGAAATATTTTGACAACCTTTTGTGCTTTTCTTTTGTGTGTTCTTTAGAGTACGAGGTGTCATGAAGGCATTCGTTTAATTAATGGTAACAACTTTGTTGTTATGCTTTTGAGCAAAGATTCAACTTTAAAGACACTTTTTCTCTTTAACATTATGCATCCAAAAGGACCCATCTAGGAACTAGGAAGTCGAGTCTAGCATGTAAAGAAAAATAAATATCTCACTAAACTTGAGGAGGGTATGACCATCGAGTTTTGGGGTTGACATTTATTTTAAATTATTTGAACTTGATTAGGATTGGTTTGAACTATTTAGATTCGACTCGAATCATTCTGATCTATTTCGATATTATCTTTATAGAATTTCTATTAATACCTGATTCATAATATCGAATTAGATATTCTCAATCTTTAGATGAATAAGTCTAACATGATTCAATTTTTTGATTGGGCGCATTTCTTGGTAAAAGTGAGGCTCGATACAACTTGCAAGCACGGTCCGTACCAAGTTGGTCAAGGGACTGTAGATTATTCTATTTCACTTTCAATAATTTCAACTTTCGCTTTTTTTTACTTTTTCAATCATTTGATTTCATTAGTAAGAAACACTAACTTCTCACCTTAATTTCTTCATAAACTAAACTTTAAAGAGTTTGTTTGAGCTCTTTTTACTTTTTCAATCATTTGATTTCATTCATAAGAAACAATAACTTCTCACCTTAATTTCTTCATACGCTAAACTTTATAAATATTAAGAATTTGTTTGAACTACATTTTTTTCTTTAAAAAATATATTTTGAAATAATAATCATGTTGACAGAGAGGATTTGACATCATCCCTGATAGCACACTCACAATGAGGGGTGTTTGGAGATTTTTTTTGGTATTTTTTATTCACACATATCCACGCACATGTGAGTGTAAGTCAACTAAATGGGCAAATTTATTTTGGCAACTCAGCTTAATTCTTAGAATAGTGATTTGATGGAGAATTAAGATTAAAAAATAAGAAAAAATTTTGAATTTAAGTGTGATATTATTTTATCGAAGAATATGTGAGTTTTGAATTTGCATGTAATATTATCGAAAAATATGTGATTAAAAATAAGAAAAAAACATGTATTTTAAAAATAATAGGTACCAAACAAGAGCTAAGTAAACACCCTTTTCAATACTTCCAACTCTGAATTCTAAGTTTCAAATTCATCAATGATTGGGTAATGTAACATTGCAAGGAAAATAATAAATTTTCAAACACGTTTTCTTCTCATTCGTGTCTAAAAGAACTTCTTGTCTTCTTTACTTAGCTAAAGACGGCGAAGACCCACGACTTCTTGTAGAATTCTTGATTGACTTGCTGTAAAAATCCAAAATTATCCAATCATGTAGGAACAACCGACCATAGAAACACAGGCTTAGAATTTTTATTTTTTGTAAAACCTTTGTTGTGATGCTTGTATACTATCTTAATCTCTTAGGCACTAGCCAAGTCCATGAAAAAAAGGTAACATTTCAACCCGCCTGGCTGAGGGGCCTCATTCCCCTTACCCAAAAAAAAAAAGGTAACATTTCAATTACAAATAGTAATTGTTTTGGACATGTCACAATAAGAATTATTTGTGTTATATTTCTCGAGTGTAGTTGGCAATCATCATCATGTTCCTATATAATGTCATGGAATTTTAAAAAGAATGAATCGAGATAACTTGGCATGGAAGTTAAAGTTGAGAGTGAACCAAGTAATAAACGCTCGAGTGCAATACAAGTAAATGAACGATGCAAAAAAGTACGACTCTAGATATCGATCCTAGTATGTTTAATCTTTGTAGCTTAATTACCTCTTGAACGAGGAAAGTAGGACCTGTTCTAAGAAATTTATGTTGTCTATAGTCATTATAAATATGTGCAACGTTCACTTGTCTTCACAGGAACTATAAAAAGATCTAGTAGTAAATATGGTTTTAATTAAGAATGAGATTTTTTACTCAGAATCACTCGACCCGAACCAGAACCACAGCAATAACAAATCAGCCAGTTTGGTCTTGTTCCCGTCAAAATTAGTTCGATTTTGGAGTCGAAAGTCGAAGAGTTTTGGTCTAGTTCTTGATTCTAACTATAGAACCAAATTTTGTTCGGTTCTAAAACAATTTTGTATAATTAATCAATTAATATCCTATTTTATTTTGTTAAAGATCATATCTTTAGTAGATTTTGATAAAAAATGATGAAACGTGTGGTTGAAAAATTGGTAGAAGTTAAGGATTCCATAGAATGTGTGATCAAAATTAATTATTGATTTTAACTTAAATTTTTATCAACTTTTTTGGCTAAACCAAACATGAGCTAAATTGTAATTTGAGTAAATTCATATGTTTCTAGAATGATTGGGAGTTTCAAGGGAATCTAATGGCCCCTCAATTCAGAAGCAAGAGTCCTGAATTAGTTAGCGATCGAAGATCGGGACATGTAACAACTTGAATACTATTGAACATGAAGAAAAATACTAAGTTCGATTAATTACCTTTGAAAAATTGTGATACGAAGACAAGATATTAAAGACGACTCTATTTTCAAGTCAATGGCCTATCCTATTCATGTTAGGTATGCAAATAATCAAAATTAAATTAAAAATTAAGTAAATATGATTTCTCAATGATCACAAAGTTCATCATTATCCTAGGCCTGAAAGTATGGCCTATCATTCACTCCTCTTTTTATTATTATTATTATTATTATTATTATTATTTTTGCAGTAGGTGGATCAAACTATCTTCTTTTACAAACT
This sequence comes from Fraxinus quadrangulata, assembly GCA_903798255.1. Lineage (NCBI taxonomy): Eukaryota > Viridiplantae > Streptophyta > Magnoliopsida > Lamiales > Oleaceae > Fraxinus > Fraxinus quadrangulata. Next base: position 11,935 of record CAIGRB010116528.1, read on the forward strand.
AATTTTAAAAGTCGAAACTCGGCATTTTATGTTAAGTACCAAAATTCGTGACCTCAAAGATTTTAAGTTGTATAATTAATTAAGATGATAACTTTCTTTCGTGTGTTCCCAAGAGGAATTAAATCTTAAAATACCACCTAAATAACTACGGCGTGAGAGTCTAATATGTCTAGAAAAAAGAGTCTCAGGTCGGATTGGACATCATACATTTTGGTTGCTCCCACAATAACCAGAAATTGGACATATATAGAATCTTTCTTCTCGGCATCCTCAGATTTCAAATTCCTACCCTACGCGTTAGGATGTCACCCTAGCCATCATGCTCACTGTATATCCCCTAAATGTTTTAGATCAATTGGAATCCATTGCATGGGTAAACTTGTAATACACACGTATATAAGTGTTTGAGGCCCACCTCTCCAAAGATAAAAAATATAAAAATCAAAGAGCAACGTTAGTTCTGGTTTGACCTCTATTATTACTCATTAAATTATAATTTTTTTTTTCTCTTTCTCTTTATCAACCACACATTTTTTAATAAAATAATATTACACTTAAATCTATTTTTTTCTTCTTCTTAACAACACCTTCTCTAAAAAATTTCTAATCATCTCGCCATAATGTGGCATAATGGGGCCAAACGGTCTCTTTGCATGCTAGCTACAAAAACAGTGCAATAACTTAGAGCAATGCTATTTAGTCCCACTGGAATTGTAACCCCAGTTTAGGTTGCATTGATGTGATATTAAATAATTGGTGAAATTAAACAAGTTATTTATTTAATTTCACATTTTATTTAGCCTAACATTTAGCACTGTCTAAACTGGAGTTAGAACCTCAGTAAGACTACGTAGCATTAATCAATAATTTAATGTAAAGTTAATTAAATGAGAGCTAAAAAGGAAAAAAAGAGAGTAAAATTATCATGAACTTTGGGTTATTTACAACTTAAAAGCGTGCTTTAGAGCATGGATGTCCATTCGAGTGATATTAGTGCGATTTTATCTTAAAAGAAAAGGAAAAACTTCGTGGAATACCTTTATTCTCCCTTATAGAATCTCTACTATGACATTTTTGAACTTACCCAACGCGACAAATCATCTTTTGCACAATATTCGAATTGGTTCTTATGAGTGTATTTTAATTAATTAATTAAGAGCCTGTTTGGTAGAGATTAAAATTGAAAAACTAATCGTTATTGTTGATTTTTATTAGATGAGTGAGACCCAATAATAGTTATATTTTTAATTTTAATTGATGTTTCATCTTTACCAAACGGGCCTTAATTTATATTCATCGATTTTGTTTCTACTACCACTTTTTTTAATTTAAGAATGATGAACACGTCTAAAAAATACGTTGTTCTAAGAACATTTGCCAATTTAAGAATTCGGTAATATGTATGGAATATTGAACTATTTCCGAATTTAAAAAGTCAGTTAATATGTATGGAATATTGAACTATTAACAAGAGATTAAAAAATCTCTAAAAGTAATTTGATAGAATTAATTAAAATTACAGTCTAGCCCCTCCTCTACTATAGAAGTAATTTATAAATCCTAACAAATAAAATAAGCAATAAACCTTAAAGCGAAACTATAAAGTGTAAGAATTATGCTAAGTGTACATTACATGAGGTACATCTTGCCTTACATCGTGTGTAAATTTAAAAAATGTTGGGCTAGAAAGTGTGTTTTTTAAACTGTCCAATCATATATCGACACGTGTCATAGTGTAAAAAATAATGTAAAACAAGATGTAAATGTAGATGATTGAAATGGTAAATAGCGACAGACATTCCCAACCTTTTATTATATTTGTAAATCCATCCCCAACCATTTTTTTCTAGCTACTTGTTCTCAGCCCATGGCAAATTAGCACCATTTATCCAAATGGATGGTTTCCGTCTAAATCAAGGTCAATCAACCTAGTTTAGCACATTTATGGCACGTGTGTCTTGTATATTCAATCACATATTTTCATGAGATCTACAATTTTTTAACCACAAATTTTATCAAATTTTTAATCAAAATCTACTAAAAAAATTGATTTTAATCCCTACAAAACAAGGGTTATATTTCTTTTCCTTACATCAGCCCCTGTTTGGGGCACATATTTTGTCCAACAAAATGAAAAATATAGTCATTGGAAATGAAAAGACAGCCACTCTTTTTAACTTTCATTTCACAAGTGTGATCCAAATTTGACAGCTAACATTCATTATTTTTCTTCAAATGAACTGAAAATGTGCTCCAAACAAGGGCTCAATTACCTTTAACGCTGAACTTATAAATTTGACAATACGATTCAATTATCAAAACCAATATTCATAATTTGTTTAACAATTTCTCTTGAGTAGAATTAAATATATTCTTACATATGACCCAATTATATTTCTATGAAGGATGAGAACATATAAAAATGTATTAAAATTTTATGAATACTTAAAGATTACGTAAAACATAACAGTATATTTTTATCCTTATCGGACTCTACGAAAATTGACACTATATCTAACTTATTTTCAATATTTCGAAAGTAAAACAAGTCTAGATATTCATACAACTATTTGAGCATATAATTGTAGAAAAAATAAATCAATATCAATCATTCAATAATCGAAAATATGTTTTGGATGTCAATAAGAGATAAAATCAAGAGTTAAATGTTCATGGTACAAAGTTTATCGTAATCCTAACACAAAATAATCTAGTCTACTACAATGTTGGAATTAAACAAAGTAAAATTTAAACGACATCACCGAGAAATTGACGGAACGTGATTAATTCTCCAAATTGAAGTTGTCGTCTTCTTCTTTACCATTTGCCGTCTCTGTGTATCTCCGCTTTTTTCTCCTGCCTGCGTGTGTTTATTTCTTGGCTACTATGTGTGTCTTCCCTCTGCGTAATTCCATTTTCATGTATATTTAATCTCCCATTTTTAATTGCCCACAGCAGCCGCCTTTTCTCCTTAAAAAATCCCAATTCCTCCCGCCATCTTTGTGTATAAATATATATTTTTCAGGGAAAGAGTTCACAAATCAGATATTAACTTTTACAATTACAAAAATGAGGTATTAAGTTTTAAAAATGCAAAATCAGGTATTATATTTTATTAATTAAATATATTAAAATCAAAATTATATAATTCATGGTCACATATACATACTTATGAGTCACAATTTATTTATTGGTCACATATTATCAAATTAATGGGTCACAAATTATTTCGATGTCATAAATCAAAAGTTTTATACGTCATAGTTTATTTCATTGGCCACCGATAAAAAAATTATAAGTCACAATTTATCTATCGGTCACACATTTTCAAATTTGTTGGTCACAAATTATGAATTTTAAGATTACACTTTAATAGTTAGCCATAGAGAACCAAATAATTGGTCACATACACCAAAACACCCGTCCCCCGATCTCGATCCACTACCAATACTTGGTTACAAATCGACCAAATAGTTGGTCACAGATATTCTTCGTCCCATCCTTGCCGCCGTCGGCACAACCACCACCAACAACATACCACCACCCAAACCACCGCCGTCACCACCTGCACAGCACCACTAATGCAAATGTCCCCATCACAACACCACCACAACAACCGCCACAACAAGTCAATGATAACAAAAACAACTATCACCATCGCCGCCTACACTACAACACCAAAAAATCACCGTCGCTGCCTCTGTCGACCCCGTACCACCACTACAACCACCACCACACAATAACAAAAAATAACCACCACCATATGGGCCACTTTTATCTCACAGACCACCACCACCACCACCACCACCACCACAAGGACCGCCACCATAGATCCACAACTGCACAGACCACCATTACCACCACACGAATCGCCACCACAGATCCACTGTACCGCCGTCAAACACCACCACCAACCACCTCACCACCGTACCGCACCATCGCAGTTGTTACAGTAACGATCACGAACCACACTAAAACCTCCACCATTGACCACCACAAATCACAACTCCAAAGATCTGTGCGAAGAAATTAAACTAAGAAAAAAAACTGATTCCCACTGCCTCTGCCTCACACCAGCACCACCACCACCCTCCTTTCTCTTCTCCTACTTGATCTGCAGTGCCGGTGACGACGGGGGCTTGTGGTGTGGTGTGGTGTCGGTCGAAGCAGCTCCATTGCCGGTTGCCGGGGTTTGAAGGAGAAGAGGAGGAAATGCGCGAGAGAGAGGGAAGTGAGTAGAGAGCGATAAATTAGAGTTATTAATTAGGGTTTTAATATAGTACTAGCTTTTTGAATAAATAAACTTTAGACCTGATTTTTAAAAAGCAATCTTTAAATACCTGAATTTATGTAATTTTCACTTTTTCCAGCCCCCAATGTTGTTCAATTCTTTAATCTGTGCCCTATCTGCCTTCTCTGGATTAAAAAAAAGGAAGTCCAGCCACTTTTATTCAATTCCCATTTAATGTTCAAGTTGAGGCACATTCAATTTCAATGCCCAATTAGATTAATGCTTGCTTCCAAGTCCTCAATTCTTCCATGTGATGCAAGTTAGTTCTTTTCTTCATTATCTCTTAGATTTTGATCATCCAACCTTTATTCAAATTAGGGTTTTAATATAGTACCAATTTTTTGAATAAATAAATTTTAGACCTGATTTTTAAAAAGCAATCTTTAAATACCTGAATTTATGTAATTTCCACTTTTTCCAGCCCCCAATGTTGTTCAATTCTTTAATCTGTGCCCTGTCCGCCTTCTCTGGATTAAAAAAAAAAAAAAAAGGAAGTCCAGCCCACTTCCATTCAATTCCCATTTAATGTTCAAGTTGAGGCCCATTTAATTTCACTGCCCAATTAGATTAATGCTTGCTTCCAAGTCCTCAATTCTTCCATGTGATGCAAGTTAGTTCTTTTCTTCATTATCTCTTAGATTTTGATCATCCAACTTTTATTCAAATGAGATTTAGTCCACAAACTTCTATTTAATATCCAATTGATCATTTTTCTTTTCCAATTGCTTTGAAATGAGTCAAACATTGAAATAACAAAAAATCAACCTAAATTAAATAAATTCAATAATTTGACGATATAAAAGTTATGTAATATAACACATATAAGTTTACAAAATGTACTTATCAGAAACCTTGTAGAAATGATGACATCTTGGACTACAGCCAACCCAGGATGAAGATTTTTGCTATGTTTGAAACATGAAAGATGAATGAAGAATAATTCAGCATTATTGCCCTATTCTGCTCTCATTTTAGGCATTGGACGTAAATGGGTATCTACAATTCATGACACGTAGCAGTCATTGATTTGATTGATTTCTAACTAATTCTGTTATCCGTTTATATTTTATTTGCCAGTTCATATGTCATTCATTCGTGAATCATGAAGTCATACTTTATTTCTCTATTCATGTGTGTTTTGATAACAATTTTTGCTAAAATTGTCAACAAGCCAAGTCGAGCCAGCTCGCGAGCCGAAACTTGAAGCTCGGGTTCGACTCAAATAAAAATGGTTCAGGCTTTTTTTTTGCCAAAGTCGAGCTTTTGCTCGGTCAAAAAATCTAGGATCGGGACCCAATTTTTAAAAAAAAATATGACAAATTTAAATTTTTTAAAAAGAATTTAAAATTTGTACAATTTATACGAATTATAAATTAAATATAAGTTAGAATCCTCCTCGTTTTTCCGGACTTTGGATCGACTACAATTAACGTAGGCGGAGTTAAAATTGTACATTAATAAAATATTTTGTGTACAATTTACAGACAGCACATTTGCCTTGTCAAGGCAAATGTGCTGTCTGTAAAAAGCAATAAACCTTAAAGCGAAACTGTAAAATGTAAGAATTATGCTAAGTGTACATTCCATGAGGTACATCTTGCCTTACATTGTGTGTAAATTCAAAAAATGTTGGGCTAGAAAGTGTTTTTTTTTTTAAACTGTCCAATCATATATCGACACGTATCATAATGTAAAAAATAATGTAAAACAAGATGTACATGTAAATAATTGAAAGGGTAAATAGCGACAAACATTCCCAACCTTTTATTATATTTGTAAATCCATCCCCAACCTTTTTTCTAGCTACTTGTTCTCAGCCCATGGCACATTAGCACCATTTATCCAAATGGATGGTTTCCGTCTAAATCAAGGTCAATCAACCTAGTTTAGCACATTTATGGCACGTGTGTCTTGTATATTCAATCACATATTTTTATGAGATCTACAATTTTTTAACCACAAATTTTATCAAATTTTTAATCAAAATCTACTAAAAAGATTGATTTTAATCCCTACAAAACAAGGGATATATTTCTTTTCCTTATATCAGCCCCTGTTTGGGGCACATATTTTGTCCAAAAAAATGAAAAATATAGCCGTTGGAAATTGAAAGACAGTCACTTTTTTTGACCTTTATTTCACAGGTGTGATCCAAATTTGACAACTAACAGTCATAATTTTTCTTCAAATGAACTGAAAATGTGCCCCAAACAGGGGCTCAATTACCTTTAAAGCCGGACTTATAAATTTGACGACACGATTCAATTATTAAAATCAATATTCATAATTTGTTTAACAATTTATCTTGAGTAGAATTAAACATATTCTTACATATGACCCAATTATATTTCTACGACGGATGAGAACATTTAAAAATGTATTAAAATTTTATGAATACTTAAAGATTACGTAAAACATAACGGTATGTTTTTATCCTTATCGGACTCTACGAAAATTAACGTTATATCTAACTTATTTTCAATATTTTGAAGGTAAAACAAGCCTAGATCATACAACTATTTGAACATATAATTGTAGAAAAAATAAATCAATGTCAATCATTCAATAATCGAAAATGTGTTTTAGATGTCAATAAGAGATAAAATCAAGAGTTAAATGTTCATGGTACAAAGTTTATCGTAATTCTAACACAAAATAATCTAGTCTACTACAATGTCCGAATTAAACAAAGTAAAATTTAAACGACATCACCGAGAAATTGATGGAACATGATTAATTCTCCAAATTGAAGTTGCCGTCTTCTTCCCTACCATTTGCCGTCTCTGTGTATCTCTGCTTTTTTTTTCCTGCCTGCGTGTGTTTATTTCTTGGCTACTGTGTGTGTCTCCCATCTGCGTAATTCCATTTTCGTGTATATTTAATCTCCCCTTTTTAATTGCCCACAGCAACCGCTTTTTCTCCTTAAAAAATTCCAATTCCTCCTATCGTCTCTGTGTGTATATATTTTTTTTCAGGGAAAGAGTTCACAAACCAGGTATTAACTTTTACAATTGCAAAAATCAGGTATTAAGTTTTAAAAATGCAAAAATCAGGTATTATATTTTATTAATTAAATATATTAAAATCAAAATTATATAATTCATGATCACAGATACATACTTATGAGTCACAATTTATTTATTGGTCACATATTATCAAATTAATGGGTTACATATTATTTCTAGGTCACAAATCAAAAGTTTTATACGTCACAATTTATTTCATTGGTCACAAATAAAAAAAATTATAGGTCACAATTTATTTATCGGTCACACATTTTCAAATTTGTTGGTCACAAATTATTTTTTAGTCATCGAATTTTAAGGTTACGCTTTAATAGTTAGCCATAGAGAACTAAATAATTGGTCACATACACCCAAACACCCGTCCCCCGATCTAGATCCACCACCAATACTTGGTCACAAATTGACCAAATAGTTGGTCACAGACACTCTTCATCTCATCTTTGCCGTCGTAGTCACGTCCACCTCCACAACCACAGCCACCACCAACAACACACCACCACCCAAACCACCGCTGTCACTGCCTGCATAGCACCACCAATGCAAATGTCCCCGTCCCAACACCACCACAACAACCGCCGCAACAAATCAATAATAACAAAAAACAACCATCACCATCGCCGCCTATACCACAACACCAAAAAATCACCACCACCGCCGTAGACCCTGCCACAACACCACTACAACCACCGCCACACAATAACAAAAAATGACCACCACCATACTGGCCACCTTTATCTCATAGACCACCACCACCACCATACGGACTTCCGCCATAGATCCACAACCGCACAGACCACCATCACCACCACATGAACCGCCACCACAGATCCACTGTACCGTCGTCAAACACCACCACCAACCATCGTACTGCACCATCGTAGCCATCACAGCAACGATCTCGAACTACACCAAAACCTCCGCCATCAACCATCACAAATCATAACTCCACAGATCTGTGCAAAGAAATTAAACTAAGAAAAAAAACTGATTCTCACTACCTCTGCCTCACACCAGCACCAGCACCAGTACCAGTACCAGCACCACTACCCTTTCTCTTCTCCTACTCGATTTGCAGCGCCGGCGACAATGGGGGCTTGTGGTGTGGTGTCGGCCAAAGCAGCTCCATTGTCGATTGTCGAGGTTTGAAGGGGAAGAGGAGGAAAGGCACGTGAGAGAGGGGAGGGAGTAGAGAGGAATAAATTAGGGTTATTAATTAGGATTTTAATATAGTACCAAATTTTTGAATAAATAAACTTTAGACCTGATTTTTAAAAAGTAATCTTTAAATACCTGAATTTATTTAATTTCCACTTTTTCCAGCCCCCAATGTTGTTCAATTCTTTAATCTGTGCCCTGTCCGCCTTCTCTGGATTAAAAAAAAAAAAGTCCAGCCCACTTCTATTCAATTCCCATTTAAAGTTCAAGTTGAGGCCCATTTAATTTCAATGCCCAATTAGATTAATGCTTGCTTTCAAGTCCTCAATTCTTCCATATGAGGCAAGTTAGTTCTTTTCTTCATTATCTCTTCGATTTTGATCATCCAACTTTTATTCAAATGAGATTTAGTCCACAAACTTCTATTTAATATCTAATTGATCATTTTTCTTTTCCAATTGCTTTGAAATGAGTCAAACACTTAAATAACAAAAAATCAACCTAAATTAAATAAATTCAATAATTTAAAAATATAAAAGTTTTGTAATATAACACATATAAGTGTACAAAATGTATTTATCAGAAACCCTGTAGAAATGATGACATCTTGGACTACAGCCAACCCATGATGAAGATTTTTGCTATGTTTGAAACATGAAAGATGAATGAAGAATATTTCAGCATTATTGCCCAATTCTGCTCTCATTTAGGCATTGGACGTAAATGGGTATTTACAATTCATGACACGTAGCAGTCATTGATTTGATTGATTTCTAACTGATTATGTTATCCGTTTATATTTTATTTGCCAGTTTATATGTCATTCATTCGTGAATCATGAAGTCATACTTTATGTCTCTATTCATGTGTGCTTTGATATTAGATTTTTTATTAAAATTGTCAACAAGTTGAGTCGAACCAGCTTGCGAGCCAAAACTTGAAGCTCGGGTTTGACTCAAATAAAAATGGTTCAGGCTTTTTTTTGCCAAAGTCGAGCTTTTGCTGGGTCAAAAAATCTAGGCTCGGGATGCTATTTTTTTTTTAAAATTATGACAAATTTAAAATTTTTAATAAGAATTTAAAATTTGTATAATTTATACGAATTATAAATTAAATATAAGTTAGAATCCTCCTCATTTTTTCGGACTTTGGATCGACTACAATCAACGTACACAGAGTTAAAATGGTACATGAATAAAATATTTCGCGTACAATTTACAAATAGCACAGTTGCCTTGTCAAGGCTAACACAGGCAGCTTGTCAACCTTTTTTTTTTAAAGTTTTGTAAGTTGCTACTCTTCTTTTTCCTTTTTAGGCTCGACCGTCTCGTCACGGGCCTGCCTGTATGGCTCGTTGAGCCACATAGGTTGGCTAAGGCTCGAACCGATACCCCAAAATGTGACTTGATTCTACTGAGCCAAGAGCTGACCCGACTCAGGCTTTCTCGAGTCAACGAGCCACATTGACGCCCCTAGGTTTTGCTGATGTAGAATGATTTAATGAAAATAGTTTGTCATTCTTTGGTTGTGAGCTCTCGTACTTGTAAGTGCTTGCTTGTGTTTCTTAGGTTCGTTGATGAATGTATTTCACTAATACTTTAGATATTATTTAAACTTGATATTTAATTTATTTTTACGAATTTTAGAATGTTTTAATGTGTGTTTTGATGTTATGATATATGTTGATGAAATTGAAGGAAATAAGCAAAAGTTGGCAAAATTGCTAAATTGTAAGAGATCCAAAGTTCGGGGACTAAAGTGTAAATATTTAGAAGTTGTGTCGGACCTCAAAATGAAGATTCGAGAGTGCTTGGAGTCAATTAGATGAATAAATAAGTCAAAGTGATCAAATATAGTCAAAGTATAATCACACATCATTTTTCAACCAAAAATTATGCTCCAAATTTGTAGTCTCATATTGAGACTCATTTTTGATTTAGAAAACGTTTGAATTAGAAAATAATATCTGAAAAAAAGTTATAACTCTTTGAGTTATCTTTCCAAAGTATCTTGAATCACCTCAATCGAATATCGAAAAAAAAAGTTATGATAAAAATACTGAAAAAGGGGCAGTGCAGTTTTCCACCCGGAAATGGACGCCGCAGCAACGTCGGGTTATGGGTGCCGCAGCGCCCACATTACTGAAAAACAGTATCTTGGGCGCTGCAGCGCCCATATTGGTCCTCGAGGCACTGCCTATGCGAGAAATATATTTTTTATATTTTTGGACTCTTTTCTTAACCCAATAAAACTCCAACCATTTCAAGATTTCATGACTACATAAATACAACTCTAAAGACCACTTTTAGGGGGCAAATTCAACACATAATTGAAGGATGCAAAGTGGACATAATTCAAGAAATCAAAATGAAGCAAGAACAATATTAAGGAAGAAGATTGAAGATCTATCCAAAAACTAGTTTTTTCTATTCTTTTCTTTATATTGTTTATTTTGAATTATATAGATTTCATATTTCTTATCATGAACTAAACTATTCTTTTAGGATTTGATTGTAACCAAAACTTTAGAGTGTGATTTGAATTAATTTAAGTTATTTCTACGAAATTTTCCATTCCGTTTATTTGTGTTATGATTTTAATGTTTTC
>CAIGRB010116528.1:25925-42537 GCA_903798255.1 Fraxinus quadrangulata
AATTTATATTTTTTTTCCTCAAGTTGGATATATTTAAATGGTTTAGATTATCAAGATCCAATAACAACCATTAAATCATAATATAAAAGCAAGAGCCTCTCTCAATTAGGACAAAAACGAGTTAATTACTTGAATGATTATCGAACTTTGTCAGGTGTTATTATTTAATAATTGAACTTAAAAAAATGTATCTCAATGGTTACAGAATTTCACCATGTGTTAATAATTCATAATTGAAGATAAAAAAAATATCTTAATAGTCACTGAACTACACACTGTGTTACCCATTCAGAATTTATATTTTTTTTCCTCAAGTTGGATATATTTAAATGGTTTAGATTATCAAGATCCAATAACAACCATTAAATCATAATATAAAAGCAAGAGCCTCTCTCAATTAGGACAAAAACGAGTTAATTACTTGAATGATTATCGAACTTTGTCAGGTGTTATTATTTAATAATTGAACTTAAAAAAATGTATCTCAATGGTTACAGAATTTCACCGAGTGTTAATAATTCATAATTGAAGATAAAAAAATATCTTAATAGTTATTGAACTACACACTGTGTTACCCATTCATCACTCAAGTGGAAAAATTCGTTAAATTCAACGAACGTCGTTGACTTGAGTAATGAATGGATAATACGGTGCATAATTTAGTGACCACATTTTTAAGTTCATTTATAAAATAATAATACTTGGCGAAGTTCAGTGACCATTGAGATACAATTTTAAGTAATAATGATGAACGTATTTAGTTCGTTTTGTTTTGTAGTTTAAATAATTTGGTGAAAATTGCGTATTTTGGAGTTTGGAATAGATTTAAATTATTGATCATGGAAATGGGCATGGAGTGGAGATGAAAGAAGGGAAAAAAAAAAAAAATGAGGCCAAAAGCGATGGGAACATATAGGTGCCCAAGAAAAGGAGAAAAACCAGTACAGAGTTGAGCGTCACGACGCCCAGTCGGAAGGAAAAAAGAAACATAATAGCACTAGCAAATGATTCATCGTAGCGCTTCCGAGGTTAAAAAATCAGATTTTTTAGAAATTTTTCGGCCCGATCCATCCTCAACTCGTCTTGAAACTTCAAAACACTATAAATATAACTCTAAAGACCACTTTTCAAAGGGAATTTATTGAGTAAAGAGCAAGAATTAAATGAGTCAAGAATCAAGAAATCAAGGAGGCAAAAACAACTTGAAGAAAAAAATTGATTCAACTATAAAAAATATATAGTTTTAATTTTCTTCTCTTTATGTTATTTTTTATGAATTGTATAGATTTCATGTCTTAGATCATGAACTAAATAAATCTTATAGAGTTTGATTAATCAAAAATTTAGGATATTATATGATATTATTTGAGTTATTTCTATGAAATTTTCCCTTCAGTTTATTTTTGTTATTGATTTAATGTTTTCAATTAATTGGCCACTAATTAAATGATTAGATGCTAGTCAATTCAGACACTCGAGAGAGTGAAATTTATGCGCGATCATAATAATGGCACAACTTAGATTTTATGGATTTCGAGAAAGTGTAAAATATATGAAGCTTGTTCCATCTAAGAATCATGATCTTGATAAATTTTGATTTTAATTTGAAATAGAGATATTAGAACTAATTTATAGGATTAATTTTTTCTGACACTCGAGAGAGTGGATAGAATTACATTATGATTCTTGCTTATAAATATGGAAAATTGATTAAAGATAACTAGGTTTTTGAAAATCATATTTGATAGTTATGTGAAATCATACCCTACGCTCCCATATCTTGATTAATTCGTTTATCTTACATTTATCTTTTGAATTCCTCACATTCCTCACATTAACTTAATTAAAACCATTGATTCAAAATTACATTCATCTAGATAAAATAAGAACAACACAATTATAGTAATTGGTAGAAACTAGATATCAATATATGTGGATTTGATATCCTAACTCCATTACTATGTTACAAAACTTGACATTGTGCACTTGCAGTATAATTTACGTTTTACAAAACATGTAACAAGTTTTTGGTACTATTGCCGGATATATTTTTTTTTTAACAAATATTATTACTAAGTAGCTTTTGTTTTTATTTAGATTTCTTTAGTTTTAAATAATTTGCTTGTTCTTTGTTTCAGGTTTATACAAAGATCGAGGAGCGTTGTATTACTACCCATTGATCCTGAACGAGGACGGACTTTTAGATTTTTAAAAGGGTATTAGAAGAAGCAAACTCGAAATAATGGCTAAACAAGTAGCAAATCAAAACAATTAACAACGGGCTATAAGAGACTATGTAAGGCCAGTTGTCAATGACAACTACTCCGATATTGCACACTCAACAATAAATGCAAATAATTTCGAACTAAAGCTAGGGCTGATCCATATGGTGCAACAAAATCAATTGGAGGATCTCCAACAGATGATCCAAATGCTCATCTTGATTTTTTCTCGAGATCTGTGATACCATGAAAATGAACGATGTTGCTGAAGATGCCATCAGACTCCGTCTATTTTCCTTCTCCTTAAGGGATAAAACCAAAGCATGGTTCCAATAATTGCTATATGAATCCATCACAACTTGGGAGAAATTAGCTCAAAAGGTACTCGCCAAATTCTTTCATCCTTCCTAGGTAGCTCAATTACGGAGTGAAACTGGCCAATTCAGACAAGCAGACTGTGAACCGCACAATGAGACTTGAGAGAAATTCAAAGATCTACTTAGAAGATATCCTTAACATGGTTATAAAAACTGGATGCAGATAGAGATCTTCTACAATGGGTTGAATGGTCAGACACAGACTGTAGTAGATGCTGCAGCAGGGAGTACTTTGATGTCCACGACTGTAGATGCTGCCTATTCACTGCTAGATGAAATAGCCAACAACAGTTATCAATGGCCAAGTGCATTCAAATGCACAGAAGGTTGCTAGTCTTTTTGAGGTAGATCCCATTACAGCCCTAGAAGCTCAAATGTTATCACTAACAACCCAAATAGCTATATTAACTTCACAGGGTACTCAGAAGAAAGTAGATTCTATCATGGCTGCTTCCACTTCATACCATGAGTCTGAGTCATATAAGGAGGAAGTCTATTATGTGAATGACAGAAACTTCAATAAGAGAAGAAGCTACACAGCAAATGAGTGCCATCCAGGACGATGAAATCATGTGAACCTCTCTTATGGTAACAACGCGAACATGCTGCAGTTACCACTTGGGTTCAATAATCACGCTTCTGAAGGAAAGCCATCACTGAAGGATATCCTAAGGACCTTTATTTCAAAGAATAGGTGAGGTTTAACAAGGATGATTCAATACCTGAAAACATCAAAACTTATATGACCAACATGGGGGCCACAGTAAAGAATCTAGAGGTATAGATTGGTTAGCTAGCAACCGCAATAAATTCCTAACAGCTAGATAAGTTCTCTAGTGACACCAAGGTCAACTTAAGAGAACATAACAATGCTGTCAAATTGAGGAGTTGAAACGTAGTTGAAAAGAGCAAGCATATAGAGACTTTGACTCATACACCTACTTTGGATCATGTTGAAGAAGAACTGATTGAAGAGCAGAAGCTTGAGGCAGAGGCAACAAAGAAGACTTCTAAACCTAACTCAATCTCATTCCCGAATAATCCACCAATCTTAAAGCCACCATTGCCATATCCACAGAGATTCTTGAAGAAGAGGTTTAATGAACAGTTTGCAAAATTCATATAAGTTTTTAAGAACATCCACATCAACATTGCTTTCGCAGATGCTTTGACACAATTGCCTAATTATACTAAATTCATGAAGAGAGTGATGTTAAAGAAAAGGACGTTGGAGGAGTTTAAGACAGTAAAATTAATAGAAGAATGTAGTGCCATTCTCTAGAAGAAGCTCCCTAAAAAATTAAAGGACCCAGGCAACTTTACAATACCATGCACAATTGGCGAGTCTACAATTGATAAGGTACTGTGTGATCTAGGGGCTAGCATCTATCTAATGCCCCTCGCCTTTTTCAAGAAATTGGGACTTAGAGAAGTGAAGCCGACTACCATCACTCTGCAACTAGCTGACAGATCCATCACATACCGATGAGGTATTATTGATGATGTATTACCATTGATTCTTGGTCGATCTTTCTTGGCAACTGGAAGATCGTTAATTGTTGTACTAGGAGGAGCATTGACATTGCGGGTCAATGAAGAGCAAGTAATATTCAATATCTATCAAGCAAAGAAAGCCTAGAAAAAATCAACACTTGCTACATGGTCGAATCAATTGACGCAGTATAGGGTAAACTTTTTAAAAGAGAATTATTCTATGACCTTCTGGAGCAGTACATGGCAACTAATTACTCAAAAATTGATATAGCTGCTACTGGAAGTTACACAGGGACCAAGGAAATGGTGGATTTCATCTTAGCTTAAGACGTCAACCCACCCGACAGAAATAAGAACAACATTGTAGAACTTTTGAAACCTCCCAATATTATCAAATCAAAAGAAGTTTTGAAATCTATACCGGAGTTAAAGTTGTCTCCTAATCCTAGTGTCTATACTATATTGAAGAGGAGTTTAAAATTGAGGAACAAGTTTGGAAACATGAGAGAAATGCCACCTGGTGATCCAACTTAGGCACTTCGGTTATATCAAGCTAATGACGTTAAATAAGCGCTTCTTGAGAGACAACTCAAACTTTCTATCTCTATAACTCTTAGTTTTTGACATTAGTATCAAATTGTAATTAGTAATGAGTTTATTTTTTATGTAGAAAATCTCAAATTTGGCAGAGTATAGAAGAAGAATCCATCAAATCCAGTATCATAACACCATGATGTCATTGGCAATGCAGACAATTCAGGGAAGTTCTCATCTTTTCCCTTTACATTTTCATTGGGGACAATATTTAATTTAAGTTTGATGGGGCGAAATATACATTGTCTAATTACCTTTTTTTATTGTGTGATTTGTGTGCTATTTAAAAATATAAATAAATAAAATAAACTTGTGTGAGCTGGATAGCATTGTTGGTAATGATGCTTATAATTGGAGATATTAATTAGTTGTGAATTATGACTAAATTATATGCTCGAATTGAAGTCTTACTTACCTTTGCAAAATGTGACATAAATGCATTGAATTAAGTATAATGTTGGACATGAATAAATTGTTTCATAAATGACATAAGTTGAATTAATGGTCTCAGAAGCTAAATCCAAACAACCAATAAAAATTCGTACCTTTTAATCGAATTTAGGATAGTTTGGATGGTTGAACTATTGTAGAGAGACATGTATGTAGATGTAGATTCCGTGTGTATTAAGCTTTGCATGTATTGTCTGAAACCATTAGGATGAAAATTGAGTGAAGACCTTTAGTTAGAGGTCAGTTATTGAGAATAGGTGTTTAATAAGAGGTATTACACTAATCATTGTATAAAAGGAAAAAAAGTTGCCTTGTTGTGAAGCTACTCTAAAAGATCCCAATGAGGACAACTATAATATTCTCATTGTAAAGCATCTCTTCGTAACCTTTATGATTTGAGTAATTAAGCATGAAAAAGTTTAAAACTTGATATCCGAAAGTCATCTAATTTGAGAGTCAACAACCAAAACCTTGCTGCAGAGGTCACTTAGAAAGCTTATAGGGAGACAACTGCACATAAGATTAAAAATATATATAACTGAAAAAACAGGTGCATGAAACAGACGACGCACTATATGCCTTGATTAATCCCCAAACACTTGTTTTAGAGAATTATGCTTTTGATAAGGGGTTGGTAGCTTGGTTGATTCCTAGAGCTTAGTAGCTTGATTGAATCCTCATTTTATTGATGTGTTAAACCACAATGGATAAAAACTTGATCAAATTAGAGAGGCTACGGAATAGTGAAATGAGGAATAACCTTAGAATACTCCATTGGGAAGTGAATGAAAATAAATTAAGTTTGAGGGTGTGTGAATCCCACGAGCGAAGAAATGAAATATTTGACTTTTAAGGTTAGGAATTGAATTAACTTATGATTGTACAATATTTTATTTGATTCTTCACACACACGCCCGTTTTACATTGGAAATGTAAGGATTTGGCTTACGCATTATAATTTTGAAATAGTTCATGAATTAGATATCATGTTTTCTATTTTGAGCTATAAAGACAAGTTATCCAACTAAATCGTGTGAAGTGAGTCCCTTGTTTGTGTGTTTTAATTATGTGTTTGTTAGTCACATTATTGTGTTGTTTTGTGTTTGCTTGAGGACTAGTAAAGAATTAGGTTTGAGGGTATTTGATGAGTTTATTTCACTCATTGAATTAGCACATCCAAAACATAGTTCTCAGTTTGTTTTTGAGCACTTTTGAGCATTTTAATAGGTTTGTTTGTATTGTTTTGTAATTTAAGTAACTTGGTAAAAAAAAAAAAAAGGGAAATCAAGAAGGAGGCAAAGAGAACTTGGCGAAGAAGATTGATTCAACCATAAAAAAATAGTTTATTTATTTATTTATATATTTCTTCTTTTCATGTAATTCTTTATGAAATTTATAAATTCCATGAACTAAATAAATCTTCTAGAATTTGATTAACCAAAACTTTAGGATATAATTTTATTTTATTTTAGTTAATTCTATTTTTTCAATTCCGTTTATTTGTGTTATTGATTTAATGTCTTCAATTAATTGGTCACTAATTGAATGATTAGATGTTGGTCAATTTCAACACTCGAGAGGGGAGTTTACGCGCGATCATACAATAACACAACCTAAATTTTATGGGTTTTGAGAAAAAAGTGTAAAATCTGTTAAGTTAGTTCCATCTAAGAACCATGATCTTGATAAATCTTGATTTTAATTCGAAATATAGATATTGGAATTAATTTTTAGAATTAATTTTTACCCGACACTCGATAGAGGAGTAGAATTAAATTATGGTTCTTGCTTATAAATATAAAAATTTGATTAGAGGTGACTAAGTTAAGTGAAATCATACCTTAAGCTCTCCTACATTGATTAATTCATTTGACTTGCATTTATCTATTGAAATCGCTCCATTCATCACATTAGCTTAGTTAAAACCATTGATTCCAACTTGCATTCATCTACATAAAATAAGAGCTATATAATTATAGTATTTGATAGAAATTAGACATCAATCCATGTGAGTTCAACATCCTAATTCCATTACTATATTACAAAACTTGACACTGCACACTTTCGGTATAATTTACGTTGTACAAAACACGTAACAAGTAACATTGACAAAGTTTAGTGACTATTGAGATATATTTTAAATTCAATTATTAAGAAGAAATCAGAGAAAATGAAGGAAAAAAGAGGAAATAGAAAATTAGAGACCTATAAATCGAAGAAAAATATAACTTTTGTGGATGTCCATTCTGAAATAAATTGATGATATTAGTCTTCAACTGAATGTTTTACTGTCCAAATGAAAGAATATGATGCTAATTTGGCTTTGAATGGTTTACGGAGTCGTTAAATCGATTCTAGCATATCCCTTTCATTGGCAACTACAGCTTCATTCACTTGAATTTCTGGATTGTTCAGTTCATTGGCCATTTCTTGTTGCAGTTTTTGGTCTTTTTGTTGTTATACTTCTCTTGTTTCTCTTTGCCTGTGTTGAAAAATACGTTTGATTTTTGAATCAATTGAAATCAGTTTACCGTATCTCGAACTTCGCATAAAAAGATTGAAAAAGAGACAGTAGGAGTACCGAAAGAAATTGACACAAAAAATAAATAAATGTAACAAACATGTTCAAATTAGTGCCAAGTTAACTGAGATCAATTTGATTTTTCATCTTATTTTCCTTATTTTTCTTTAGTTTGTTCTTTCACAAATGTCGATTTGAGGAAAAAAGAAAATTGTTACTATTTAATACTTGAACTTAAAATTTTATCTCAATAGTTACTAAATTTCGCCAAGTGTTACTAATTCATAACTCAACTTATAAATACACATCAATGGTTACTGAATTATGCAACATGTTAGCAATCCATCACTCAAGTTGATGCTATTTGTTGAACCTAATAGATTTTTTTACTTGAATAATAAATGAATAACACAGTTTATAGTTAAGTGATTATTGAGATAAATTTTCAAGTTCAATTATGAAATAATAACACTTGACGAAATTCAATAATCATGAGTATACATTTTTATGTTCGGTTTTCATCTAATTGACATGGCAAAAAAAAATAAAATAAAAAATAAATTCCTTACGCTCTCTCAAGCCGGCTGCGCATCCATCTCTTTCTCATCCCATTTCTCATTTCATCTAATCTAGTCTCATGTCTTCCTCTTCCTCTCCCTCTCCCTCTCTTGCTTTGAGCCCCAATTCTCTTTCTCACCATGGTCGTGGTAATGGGTGGGTGGCGCTTTTGGGACTTGGCTTCGATAGGCTTCTGCGGTCGTGACAGGGGCGTGGGGCTTGGTTTGCAGTGGCGGTCGGGACTTAGCCAAAGCAGACCACATTGTGCGGTGAAAATGCTATAAAGCAAACCGCTTTACTGTTTTATACTTAAGGCTTCAAAGCTAGAAGCAGACCACTTGATTGATGCATTTGCTGCGTCAGAAGGGATCCCCATGGAATCCGTCTTCTTCAAAGCCACTTTTGGAAAAGGCCCATCAAACTTAACTACAATATACACGTGCGTGTAGTGTAGTTGTGTTTTGCTTATTTATAACATAAGTTTGAGCATTTTTTTTGGAGCAATATCTGAAATTGATGAGCACTAACGTTTTGATGTTTTTCTTCAGGTTTTGTTGATGGGGTTCCGGTTTTCTTGGCAAAGTCTCAGACTTCCATGAATTTGAACGGTGAATCTGTAAGCATTTAGTTAATGTTTTTTTTGAAGAATGTCTGTATTTGTGGGTAGTAAAGCTTGCATTTTTACTGTGAAAATCTGGGTTGTGCTTTGTGAACCGATTCTTGATTACAAAAAAAAAGTGTTTAATATTCTTTGTAGTGCGTAACTAAATAATTTCGAAGGTTTAGTAACTAGTTATGTAAATATCAATTGTTACTTCTCTTCTAGTGCGAGTATTATTTAGCATGGATGATTAGACCTTCAAAGGAAATAACAAGCTGAAGATTAAATGGTGTAATCGGTCTTAGTCAATTCAGGCTAACATAGAACTGATTTGGGTATTATCATGTGCTATTGATCATTTGCTGTTTTGAGTTTGAATGCTAATTGCTAAAAATAATGTTAAAGACCCAAAAGGCTTTTCTTTTGAAGTTGCATCATTGACTGTAGAGATAGATATATGGTTATTTATTGAACTATTTTGATGGTGGTCAAGTGGATTATGTTTGTTCAAAACTCTGTTCACCCTCATAGCATATTTATTGGGTTTAAATTTATATTTATATCCTACAATTTTTTTTAATATTCCTAGTTGCAAGGCAATGGATGGTTCTTTTGTTGAATTTGTTGGACTCCTGAAGTACATACTTCCATGCATATACTCAAACTATTGGAATGTTTCATTTGACATCATGGAGGACATAGCTTACAATAATCAGCTTTGATTCGAAATGTATAAAATGAATTTATATCATGAGATGTGAAAAAGCTCATGGCTGTTAACTTACTGCAACTATCCTCCTATTGATATTGGGCTTCAATTAGCTTATATGGTCTGGTTGAGGCTGAACAGAGGCACGAGCTTAATTTTGATTGATATGAATTTTTTTTTTTGGGTTAAGTGTTAGTGCAGAGCATGGAATTTTTGAGCAAAACTTTATATTGATCATGTCTTTCATTTTCTTCACTTGATTTATGTTTATCGAACTTTTATTTCTATTGAAATCTAGGCATAGTTTACTGATTTCTGCTCAACTTTGTTATGCTATGAAGGTTTTGTAATTATGAATAAGCATAAATATATAATTCAGACCATACAATAGATAGCTTCAGTCTAAATCGAAGTTTATGTTATCTGGTATAGGAGGCATCCAGTCCACAAACAAATGGAAATGCCAATAACAAGTTCATCCCCGCTCCCAACAAGAACAGGTCTGAGTTTTATCCAACTCGAGTAGCGTGTAGATACTATTGAAATGGTCGGTTTTTTTATTATAAGTTGGTAATTGTTGGCTGTAAAAATGCGCAAAAGAGTTGTAACTCTAGAATTATAGCAATACACGATTTTACCTTTTTCTGCTCACAAATTTTTAGGTAAAAATTGATTATCGTGGTTGTATTCTGTTTAAATTTCAATGTCTTACGTGCATAATGCTTTTCCATCTTTGTTGAGTCAGAGAATTGTGTCGTTTTGCTTATTCATAGATGGGAAGGATTAGCTTGTTGGCTTTTATGTATAGCATAAAATCCATTTTTTTTACTCGAGAAAGTATTAAGTAAATTTATTATGTCTTTACACCAGAAGTTTTGCATTTTCATCAGCTCACACAAGGGTATTTTTCTCCTATCTTTGCTGCTATAAAATGTTGGCTACCTTCCTATTTCTGATAGGCCTGTTCATGAGGATCTTGGGAAGTATGGAGCCCTAGAGAACCAAGTATTGTGCCGGGAGCAGGTTGAAGAACTAGAGCCAAGTATGGGGATGTTTGATTTCCCATTTTTCTCAAAATACATTTTTCTCTCTTTTCTTTTCAACCACACTTTCTTCATTAAAATATGACACGCAAATAAAAAAAAAAAAATCTTTTTTTTGTAACTATACATTCTCCATCAATCTTTTTTCTATTTTAAAAAGGAAAATGCAACATTAATAAAAAAATTCTAACAGATTGTTTGATATAGACACTTTGTGATTGAATGGAAAATGTGACAGTATTTTAAACATTCTAATGATAGAATGTTACGTGATATTATGTCAATCATTATGTCAACCATTATATCAATGTAACGTGATTCTTTTAAAAAAATGATAGATACCACGTCATCAAACATCTTGGAAAGCAAATCATGAAAAAGAATCAACAAAGGGATCATAATTGTTGAATTTAACTCTTTTTAAGGTTGCCTATTATGCAGTTGATCTTTATTTGAGTTTGCTTGATAAAATAAATCAGCCAAAAAAAAAAAAAAAACAAGATGGGTAATAAACATATAAATAAAACATTGAGCATATGTATGTATTTGGTCATGTAATAATTAATGAAATATCTCTTTTTCTCCACCAGCTTTCTTTATATTACATAATTTTAACCTTTGCCCAGTTGCACATAATTGTCACCATGTTGGCTAGTGCTTGTTGGTTAGTTGCACACATATGTGGCCACCATTCGAGCAAAGAGATTAATTTATTTATATTTATACCTTTAACATGTTTTTTTTTAATCGACATTCTATGTTTTTAAAGACACGATTGGGGTAAAATTTCCTTAAAATAGTGGCAATGAATTTTTAAGTTAGAATCTCCATCTGATACCCTTCGATTTACCAAGAGAAAAAGTCATTCTCAAAATAAGGATTTAGTGGGCTATCCTTCGATTTTAAGAAAGTTTTATACCAACGATAATGACAAATCAAAAGATATTTTGTTCCGATTTTTCAAGGAGTGTTCTCCCTATCAACTTTCGAAGGGACACATGCCTTTATATTCTGATCTATTTGCATTGGTTTTATGTGTGATTATTCTTCTTGATTGGAATTGTATAATCATATATAGTCTTGGAAGGATTTTATCCATATGATGCTATTCTTATTTTGATCATTCATGTTCCTTGGTATGTGCACATATAGCTCCTGTATGGTTTGGATTAAAATTTGATTAAAATTTTAAGTTAAAATTAAAAATTAATTTTAACCACACGTTTTATGGGATTCACAATTTTTTAACAACATGTTTCATCAATTTTTATCAAAATCTACTAAAACTCTGATTTTAATTTCTACCAAATAGGGGCATATGAAGGGTTGAATGTGAAGGCAACATGGTTATAAGGCAAGGACAATTTGTGAGTGATAAAAAATTGTTCTACTTTTCCCAACATTTGATTCTATTCCCTTCTCTTTCATTAGTCACAGTGATTAGTCCTTCGTTACTTAGCCCATGTTTGAGTACCATTTTTTAAAATAGATTTGGTAAAAAAATGATATTTTGGTTGGAGAACGTTTGGTTAAAAAGTATAAAAAAAAGCTTGAACTTACGTAAAAAATTATTTTATTACAAGAATGTTCGATTAAAAATGTATTTTAAATAATGAGGCTCAAACATGAGCTTATTTTATCATTGTTAAAACAATTATAATCTCATCATTTTAAGAAAAAAATGTCCATTCTGACTTGTAATTGATATTTCTTATTTATTATGGTTTAGAAGTATCTTTATGTGAAAGTATTAATGTATTAAGCCCTTAAAAATGCAACTAGTATATATTAAATTATTTATGTAATATTTTTTAACCAACTTTAATTTAATTGGTGAATCTCATACTTACGTTAACATGTTAAAGATAGTCAAGAATTAAGATTGGCTTAATCCTCAAAAAGAATTTAAAATTAGCTTATTTCTATAGTATTTCATTATTTTAAGTTATAACTAAAGATCCACAAAAGTTTGCATTAAGTTTTTAATTTTTTTTTTTAATTTACGTGTAATATTATTTTATTAGAGAATGTGATTGAAAATAAGAAAGACGAAAATATATTTTTTCCCCCAAAAACAGAGCCCAAACAAGGGGTTTTACGTTTTTTTTCTTCCGGACAATATTCGGATACATTTTTAATTCATGTAAGTTCATATAAATTATGATCTAGTTGAGGAATTATAAAATAATAGTTTTAGTTTGTTATATATCGAAGAACCTAGGAACTAAACAATTTTGATTGTAACCGAACCAAGTTGACTAGTTGGATTTGGGTGGTTTCAAACAAAAATGTCTACGTCTAGACATGACATTTAAAGAAAAAGACATATATAGGGCCTTATGTATTAATCATTCCATTCATTTTGGCATATGTATGCCAAATTAAATTGAAAATTAATCTCTATTTTCATTCAATATAAATTTTATTTTTATTTTCAAAAATCTCGACAACGATAAAAACTCTAAAATATTGCCAGAAAAATATGAAACTCGAACCTAATGCGTAGAAAATAAATCCCTAGTTTTATTGAATTTTACTACACAATTTCACTTGCCATAAGCCAATATTGCAGATAGGATAGCAAAAATTTAAGTGAGAAGTTCCACGAGTCGGGCACTGAACCAAAGATAAGGCATATATGCCATTGTACTTTATGACTATTTATTGCTACAGACATGGAAAACGACCTAAGACTAACATGCATGTCCCCTCCAATAACCAAGGTTTTCGGACCGACGTAGAAGACATCTTGATAATGCTCGGTTTTCACATTGATTTTGTGATCATGTTTGATACATAAGATTCGATATATGACACTTTACAAACTTTTATATTGTATTGAAAAAAAAAAATTCTTTTTAATATTTACAAATGTTAGAAATTGGGTGTGACCTGAATTCCTTGTTGAAATAATTAAAGAATTCTAATTAAAATGCATGTCAAGAAGAATTCAGTTTGAAATACTGTTGGAGTCATATGTCAAGTTGAAATTCTATTTTGAAAGCACATTGAGAGTTGAAAATTGGTATTGAATTTGAAAAATAGTTCGGGATGGAAAAAAAATATTTTTCGAACAGAACTCCCGACGTCGGGGCGCTGGAGGTGGCGCTTGACCTCTTTCGGGTTTTTTTACGTTTTTCTCTCATTTTTCGTTTTGGACTTGATTTTTTGGCATCCTACTTCATCAACAACTCTATTAGAAGAGTTTGGACGTTCCCCTAATTGTTTCCTATAAATATTAGGCTATTCTATACAATTTCATAAGGTGAGAAAAGTGATTACTAGCTTTTATGATCAACGGTATATTTTTCCATCATTATTATTGGTGTAATAAAATCTCTTAATTCCCATGTCATATTTTCTTATCTTTTTTTTATTTTTTTTTCTTGTGATCATATACTTCATTATTTTGTCATTTAAATTCAACATCTCAATCCGATGGTTGGTTTCATATCAAGTAGTATCGAGCAATACGTGATCCTTGAATTCTCAACAATTTGTATCAGAAATTCTGGGTATAATTAACACAAGTGGTTTCAGAGCGATTTTGGTATCTTATTTGTTTTACAACAAGTGGTATCGGAGCCTAGGTTTGACAGTTTCGCAATAGCGCAATGTTTGATTTGTTCGAAGTTTTTGTTCGTGATGGCTTCCATGAAGTATGATATTCTACTTTTGGATCGGAGCACTAGACTTTTGCTATGGCTGGTTAAGATGAGTTGTTGGAAATTGACAAGATGCTCGCAATATTGACCGCAGAGGAGAAATTATGGAAGGATAAGAAGACAGTTTCTCACATTCATCTATCGAATACCATTCTTCAGAACATTTTGAATGAGGTCGAGCAACTGCTTTATGGTTGAAGTTGGAGTAATTGTGCATGACTAAAAGTCTGACAAACAAGTTGCATCTCAAGCAATGTTTATACTCTCGTCGAATGGTAGAAGGATGATCATTAAAACATCACCGACTGTATTTAAAGAGATCGTCGCTAATTTGAAAATTTTGCTAGTAAAGTATGATGATGAAGATTTGGCCTTGATCCTATTGTGTTCGTTGCTCGCTTCGTTATCTTCATTTAGAGATACGATCTTGTATAGTTGTGATATTCTCACCATAGAGGAAGTGCATGATGCTTTGTTATCAAAAGAGAAAATGAAGCATCTAGTTTCAGAGGTCAGAGATGGAGAATGCATTGTTGTTCATGGTGGTTCTGGAAAGCTCATATAGAAGTTTAAATTCAGTAATCAGATTTGTAACTTCTACAAGAAAAAGGGGCACTTGAAAAATGATTGCTACAAATTGCAGAATAAAGAAATGTTGATTGCAAGTCGATATGGGAAACAATCAGATACTTCAGGTGAAGCAGAACTCGCAGAGAACATTGTAAGTGAGGGGGATCTCTTGACTATTTCTGATATCGAGTCTAAACCAGAGGAGGATTGGATTCTGAATTTAGCGTGTATGTTTCATATGTGTCCTAATAAGGAATTGTTTACTACATATAACGCCGAATCTAACCCAGAGGAGGCTTGGATTCTTGATTCAGCATGTGTGTTTCATATGTATCCTAATAAAGACTTGTTTACTACATATGAAATGGCTTCCAAATGTGTCGTGGTTATGGGAGACAACACAGTTTGCTGAGTTGCTGAAATTGGTACTGCGAGATTGGAGCTATTGGATGGGACAATTAGAATACTTGACCAAATTCGACATGTTCCGAATTTGAAGAAGAATCTCATTTCATTGTCCAACTTTGATTCAAAGGGTTATGAATTTTTTGGTAGATGTGGAGTTTTGAAGGTTTGTAAGGGTGTACAGATTGTATTGGAGGGACATAAAATGTCTCAGTTATACATTTTGTAGGGTTGTGCGGAATCTAGAAGAATCAATCAGCACAAATTCAGCACCGTGGTGGACATTCAGTTTGGTACAATACTTTTAGGAGCTTGTAAATGGTCGAATTTGAAGAGACTGCTCGATGGAGTTTATGAGATATGGATAATGCTGCTTTGCTACCATTACCTACGGTGCCATTATATTCAATTGCTAAGGACAGATCTAGTGGTAAAAAGGTACGTGGATGTTGATTTTGTTGAGCATGCTTTCAGCGTAATAGAAGGTATACAATCTAGCAATGAGGTCTTCTTTAAAAGTATTTGTGTTTGATTCTACTTGGGGTGTGTTACAGCCTAATTTGGTGAATTCTAAAATCATTATGATTTTTTGGAAATCTGAGATAATTGTGCAGAGTAGTGTTTGGATTTATTGGAAGAAGTGGAGTATTTTGTGTTTGGATGGAGAAATCAATTTTGCTTATTGTTCAAGAGTCTGTTCATTCCTTGCAAACGAATTTTCTTCTCTAAATGGAGAATATTTTTGAGCTTTGTTCGTTGCAGTGAAATTCGTGTCAAGTTGGAGATTGTTAAAATTTGGGTGTGACCCGAATTTCTTATTAAAGTAATTGAAGAATTCTAATTGAAGATCACGTCAAGAAGAATTCAGTTTGAAATGTTATTGGAGTTCTACGTCAAGTTGAAGTTCTATTTTGGAAGCCTATTATGAGTTGAAAATTGGTATTAAACTTGAAGAAGAGTTCGAGATTGAGAAAATAACTTGAAAAAAAAAAAAGCCCCGGTGCCAGGGCGCGCGAAGCGGTGCTACCTAACCTATTTCGGGTTTCCTCATTTTTTAATTTTGGACTCGATTTTTTGGCATCATATTTCATCAATAACTTTATTAGGAGGGTTTGGACGTCTCCTACATATTCTATATAAATATTAGGTTTAGTCTTGTACTTGTGATTAATATACTTCATTATTTTGCGATATAACTTCAACATGTGGTTGGTTTCATATTAAGTGGTATCGAGTAATACGTGATCCTTGGGCATAATTAATACAACAAGTGGTCTCAGAGTGATTCTGATATCTTGTTTGTTTTACAACAACAAATGTTATATAATTAAGATTGGATTAACTAGTTCAGTCACAATTGAAAATCACATATGTAAAACTCGGGAAAGAGTTGGATCGACTGA
>CAIGRB010116528.1:45370-66144 GCA_903798255.1 Fraxinus quadrangulata
AAAATTGAAAAAAGATCAAACCTCCATTGGTGACACCTCCTTCTATAGCAATGACATTGTGTCAGTAGTCGCAGACGAATGTACACTAGTGATAGTTGGTGATTAATATCACATTGCTTATGATAATAATTTCGATGATCATTGACTAATCATTTGCTTCATTTTATATTACTATTTTTATTGAAAAGGACCTCTCAAAAACTTGTCCTATGATTCCTGAATTGTTTGAGCCAACTTTGTACCAAATATTGTTCATGACACTTAAAAAAATATGATAAAAAATTAAAACCATATTTTTTAACCTAAAAAATTGAAAGAGAAGACAGTAGACAGATTTGTAAAAAGGGATTATTGATTCAAATACTTTATCAAACACATCTTTATCAAACCCTTTTCACATATAAATCCTAATATATACTCCATGTTGAAATCAAAGAAAAGATTGAAGCAGAAGCATACCTTGATCTACAGATATTTGACTGATTGCCTGAATGGGTTATGATCTTACAATTGATTCGTAATCTTCTCTTGAATTTACTCGCTGTTTATGGGGATGCAGAAAATAAAAATCACGTTCAATTTTTGGAGACCATGACTCTTGATAAATAATAATAACTGAATGTCTTTCAATTATTTCAAATTGGTCACTCATCAATTTAAAACAAACATTCCGATCTCTATACTATATTTCCATAAAATCTAATACCCATTAGTCAAAATTAACTTTAATGGATCACTTTAATTGACTAATTTTTAAACAATAGCATCACACATTTTAATATATTACATGAATGGCCCCATATAATGTTGGAATTTTCCAACATTATATACAAACATCTATAAAATATTATCTCTATTTTTGTTAGTCGTAATCTGAATTGAGAAGCGAATAGACTGCTGCTCGTGATTGTACCTAATCTCTTGTCGATGCACAAGATTATCCACTTCCTAGAGCTATAGGTACACATGGCTACAGTGAGGGAAAAAAATCACACTCAAGCCCCAAATAAATTCGTGACTGATATAAATTTTTTTTTTTTTTTTTTAAATAAAATGTTTAAGGCTACAAAACGTTGGAGATGATACAAAAAAAAAAAGTTTGTTGAAGGAAAAAGACGTATTTGTACATCACTACCGTGAAGATAATGTGACAATTCCATAGTCTAAGTGATAGTGAGTTTCACACATTTTATTTATTTTTCGTGCTTTCAATTAATTAGCCACTAATTGCATAAATCTATTGTTTAAGTTTTGACACTCGAGAGAGGGAACCTTAGACGTGTTCATAGAATAACACAAGCTAAATTTTATAGATTTAGAGAGAAAGTATAAACTTTTTGAAGCGTGCTCCACTTTAGAACCAAAAACGTATAAATTTTAGACATTTAATTTTTAATAGGGATATTGGAATTAAATTTTAGGAATAATTTTTACTTGACACTCGAGAGAGGGAGTACGATACATTAAGGTTCTTGCTTATAGATTTTGAAAAATTGATTAGAGATAACTAGATAGTTGAGAAACATAATTGGTACTTAGGTGAAATTAAAACCTAAACTTTCTCATATTGATTAAATCCTTCAAACTTGCATACAATTAGTTAAGTTCATTACAAAAAAATCACGTAATCTTAGGGAAAACATTGATAATATAAATTCGATTGTTTAGTTAAGATGGAAGCTAATCTATAATATATCTAAATATCACATGAAATGAGAATCAATTTTTGGACTATTATAACCCTCCTACATACATGTCCTATTAAAATTCAATTATTTATTCACATGCATGTATAATAATAATTAACATTTATTTATACTTTGTAGATTTATTTACATGCATGTATAAGAATAATAATAATTAACATTGATTTCTATTTTTACATTCATTGATTCAAATTAATTAAATTTCATATTCATGAATTTATTTGATTTTTCTTATGAGTTGTAGATTTAAAATGTTCATCTCTCAACTATTTAAATTGTATTCACAAATTGGTTGTTGTTACATTTCAAGCATTAAATATTTAGCTTTTGCACATCATGGAATAAAAAACTATAAGAGAATTATCGGCATATGAAAATGATTGGTCCATTGAAGTGATTGTTGTTCGAAAAGGTTTGGTCGAATCTTATTCTAACAATAATGGAAAATTTGATATTTTGAAACTCATCCTATTTGACAATAAGGTAATATATCTACCACGATGACCCTTATATTTCATCTTCGAGGTCCAAATACTTCCATGGCATAAATATTTCATGTCCTACATATGTTTACGTGTTTGTAAAATCTGGATTAAAAAGTCATATTAGTCATATAAGTGATTAAGTAACTTGTTAGTTTTGTGAGAATTGAGATGGCTTTTTTGATTAAAAATCGTGAGATAATCATGTGGTATAGTCATATTTGAGTTTATTCAATTTTGTATATTAGAAGTAACATAATATTTGATTTCTTTACAGGGTTATAAAATTCAAGTCATGCTATTCAATGATGCAATTCAAAAAATCGATGTTGTAATTGAAAAGGGAAA
The DNA here is from genome assembly GCA_903798255.1 of Fraxinus quadrangulata. NCBI lineage: Eukaryota > Viridiplantae > Streptophyta > Magnoliopsida > Lamiales > Oleaceae > Fraxinus > Fraxinus quadrangulata. The sequence goes on from CAIGRB010116528.1 coordinate 47,907, forward strand.
ATATTACATTATACGAAATGGAAATGTAAGACTTTTCAACGGGAAGTATCGAAATGTGAACGATGAAATCGAATTGTCTTTCACAATTACAACGGAGGTAGAAGAGATTAAAGAACGTACATGCTATAAGATATCAAACTCTTTTATCCAATTCAATGACATACAAAATTTCACTAGCGGAGATATCATGATTGGTAATTATACTTTTCAGTCAAATGCATTGTTTACAATCATGTTCGGATAGTTTTACTAAGTATTAGTTCAAAAATTCAAAAAAATCTTCCCACATTTCATAATCAATTCCTTTTTTAATGATAGATATTTAAGGAAATGAAAAAAATAAAAATAAAAATAAAATAAAATAAAATCTTCACATGACATTAGTAAAAGTATTGATGTAGAAATTAATGATGTCTACGACTGTTCATTGGCTAATGAATTATTTTTTGTTAAATTTTTTTTTTCTTTGTTTTCAGATATTATAGGATTGGTATTCAAAGTAAAATATGCATTTGTCATCAACATTAAGAGGCCAAGTGAAAGAACAACGAAGAAAAATGAAGTGAATCTCCTAGACAGTAGGTAAACATCATCCATAAAATCAAACAATTTTGTTAATGAAATAAAAAGAAGTTAAACTTTATAATATCATTTACTCAACAATTTTACTCTTAGTATAGGTGTAATACAATGAACAGATCTATGATCCTACTACAAGCTGAGCTATTATATATATAATACATAAATTTCTTTTTTAACTTAATGTTTATTTTACATAAAAAAATAAAGTGGGCTAAGAATTTGACCGGACAACAGCCTGACATACACTAGCACGACATCTGTCACTGTTTATAATGCATTTCAAAATAACGTGCAACGCACGTTAACCTTTGACTAGTCCATTAAAAGCATGTTTGAGCCACATTTGTAAAAATGTATTTTGAAATAGTAGATTGATGAAAAATGTGGGGTTAAAAAATAAGGAAAAGTATTGAATTTTCGTGTAATAATATATTATTGAAGAATATGTGGTTGAAAATAAGAGAGAAAAATGTATTTTGATAATAATTGGAATCGAACAAGCAGTTAGTAATAATTTTAGGGTTTGACATCCTTACTTGATTGTTATATTACAAAATTTGAGAGTATATACTTGCAGTATATTTATGTTATAGAAAATACGTAATACTAAGGATCCACAAGATCGAAGGAATCATATTGAGAGAAAGTATTATATTCATATGGGAGATTGTTCTTGATGAAAATGTGATAGTAGATATGTAAATTCGTTTCAGCTACGAAACTTGTTCCTTTCATTAAACATTTATGGGTTAGTAGTTTTGAGATAGACAAAACAAAGCGTCTATTTGATTTTCATTTTTTTTTTGTCCAAGATGCATTTTGAAATAGTATGTTGATGGAGAATGTGTAATTAAAAAAATTGGATTTGCGTTTGATATTATTTTATTGAAGAAAATATAATTGACAATAAGAAAGAAAAAATGTATTTTGAAAATAATGAGGACTAAAAAAACAAAAGCACCGTTGATTTTTTCAATCGACAATATCATCTTCGTTAGACACATTAAGTTTTCCTTAAATTCCACAGATGAGATGTATATAGTAACTTGAGTAGAACGCAAACTTAAATGACTCATTTGGAATGGGAAAAAAAAGGGTTTCTTGACGCATATTATACTTCTGCTTAAAGTTGAGTAACTACCAATATTTTCAACCTCATATTTTTTTCTTACTCCTAACCTAGCTAAAAGAAGATAAAAGTGTGAACAATTTTTAAAGTGCCTCAAATTAAATAACCAATACACTTTAGTACTTTAGCGTAAACTACTAAGGCTTACCAAAATACGAATGTACTACCTATAATATAATCAAGTTGCAAGCACAAGGAAAACTTGTGAGAAAATGGAGTGTAACATAATGAGTTGACCTGAAATATGATCAAATAGATTGTACAATATTAAAAAAGAAAAAAGTTAATTATACTTTACTTTCTCGTATATATAATTTTTAGACCTGGATATCCAAAGGCACTACGAAAATGAAATTGCATAAATATATGATGGAAATTCGCCCCCCTCGTCCGCTGTAAGTGTAGCAGATAGATAGCGAAAGGGAGTGTGGTACACAATTATTAATTTCTGATGAATAATGGCAGCAAAATAATCAGCCTACACCCACATGGACTGTTATGTAAATACTGCCAAAACACTCTTCCTCTTCCTCTTCCTCCAAACCCTAACCCTCAAACCGGGTTTTCTATGAACCCTTTAATTTCAGTTCCCGGTCCACAGTTCCTGCCTGCTGTGAGCACTACTAAATATAATCCACTTTTGTAAATTGCTCTCTGATAAACCACTTTGGATTCTATCCCCTGATGCTTTTTTCTTTTTTCACTTCTCTCTACACACAAATATTTCCTTTTCTTTTAGACAATTTTTTTAGCCTTTAAATTCTTTATATAGCTGCGCACTTGTAGTACTCCTGTTATACATAGCCCATCCTGAACACAATCAAGAAAGAGAGAGAGAGAGAGAGAGAGAGAGAGAATAAAAATTGCTTTTTTATTCAATTCTCTCTAGCTGTTTGGTTTATTATTGCTAGTCTTCCTCTTCTTCTTCTTCTTCTTCTTCTTCTTCTTCTTCAATTCAAATTCGATATAGACATGTCGACCTATAGCGATGTGCCCGAGCAACTCTGCTATATCCCTTGCAATTTCTGCAATATTGTTCTTGCGGTATTCGATTTCAAGAACCCTTTTCCCTTAGTGGGATCTGCTTTTAATGACTAATTTTTGTATACTAATTATGTTAGCATGCATCTATCGATATCAGTATGTGCATTTTTGTGGGTGTGTGCTTACTTTCAATACAAGTGCTTGCATCCAACCAAGAAAGAAACATTTTTACATGCTGAATAAAGCTGGTTTTGGGTTCAGAGATCAGGTTATATTTGGTGTTATTATCATGAAGTCCATTAATTTTTCTCTCTGGGCTTCTTGTCTTTGATGCAGTCATGTCTACATCGTCAAGACTTTTCTTTTCTCTTCTCTTCTTTTACAGTCAAAGAAAAAGTCATGCCTTCGGGTGGACCATTGGGATTACCTGAGAGAGAAACAAAGAGAGAGATTATTGTGTTGATTTTCTAAAAATATTAGGGTTATTTTTAACCTCAAAAGTGAATTTTGCTTCTGTTTAATAGCTTTTTGTTGCTGAAAAGATATCACTACACCTGCTAACTGCAGCATGCTTTCAAAATAAAGCTCTTTCAACTAATGTTTTCAATAAAATGAAGTTCCTATTTGGGGCTATTTCTTGAGTTATACCAGCAGCTAGAAGAAGACCAAAGTTTTCTTGCAAAAAACTCTCAGGCACACTTGGTAAGTTGGACAGGACAAGATTAAGAAAGAAAACGTTGATCAGTTCATTAGCCCTCTAGGGTTTTCTATGCAAGACTGCAAACCCTCTTAGTTTTGGTGTTTTACCACTGAGTTTCAAGCCTAATCTTGTTTATTATAAGTCTCACAACTAGAAAATTCTGCAAGCCAGATGTTATCTACATGTATCTGTTATTGTTCATAAACATAGATCTAAAATATGGCTTTTTTGTTATAGACTTTAACTCTTGGTTTATAGTTTCTCAATCCTGAAGGTTCAATTTTCGGTGGTTGAATTTGCAGGTGAGTGTTCCATGCAGCAACTTGTTTGATATTGTGACCGTTCGATGTGGGCACTGTACAAATTTGTGGTCCGTGAACATGGCGGCTGCATTCCAGCCGCTGTCCTGGCAAGATGTTCAGGTTCTTTCAACGAAATTTCAGCTCAATTTGTGGGCGATGATCAGATCAATTTTGTAATAGGCGTCTAAAATCTGGGTTATCTTGGATTTTGCTTCTTTTGAGGGAATCAAAGTTCTTGCCTATATAATACATAGATCCAGTCTTTCAGAACCCTAAAAAACGCAGAAATCAAAACCTACAAGTTTTTGCTTTTTGCAGAGTTTTAGGGTTTTTTTTATTATTATTTTATATTAACTTTTTAGTTTCATGATTTGATTGATGGGTAAGTTGAGGTTGGTTCTTTAGGTTTTTATGCCAACAGAGATTGTCCTCTACCGTGGAAACAAAGCCTCAGAAATGGCAACTTTTGGTTCTCTTAGATCCCATCTAGATCTCAGTAAACTGTCAATCAAGCTGCCATTTTCTTAACTGATTCAATCACTTCAATCTTGTTATTTTTGCCCCCTTATTTTCTTAAAAAGAACATCATATCAGTGCACTTTTTTTTGTCAAATCTTGTTCTTTCTCTATCTACCTCAGCTTTCATTTATTTAACCTATTTTCATAGTAAATGTAAACATTCCTCTTCTGCTTCTTTGGGTTTTTCTTTTTTATAGGAAATAAATCATTTACGTATTTGGAATTTTATTTCTTCATTTAACAAAGCTAATGAAGATGGGGCTTTTGTAATATTTCAATTTCAGGCTCCTAACTGCATTTCCTCTGAGCACAAGAAGATCGACTTTGGTTCTTCTTCCAAATGCAACAACAAAATGGCAATGCGACCTCCCATTACGAATAACACTGAACAGAGGATCGTGAACAGACGTATGTTTCATTAGTTTATATTTTCCTTCTTAGCACGTCTCATGTGGAAATACTAAGGAAAAATCTTGTTCATTATATTGTCGATTCTTATCAAGTACTATTAACAAATATTCTTATCAACTCTATGTTTAGTTGCAAGTAGTTTAATATTTTGTTCATTTATTTATCTTCTCCTGAAGCCATTATTTTTTTCACAGCTCCTGAGAAGAGGCAAAGAGTACCATCTGCCTATAACCAATTCATAAAGTAATGCAAATTATTTTCACTTTTGTGCTATTGTACCTTCTAGCATCATAATTTTATGCCTAACTCTGAATATAATGTATATGTTCAGAGAGGAGATTCAGAGAATCAAAGCCAATAATCCAGAAATAAGCCACAGGGAAGCATTCAGTACTGCTGCAAAAAATGTAAGTGGAAATTAATATATTTTCCCAGCTGTGGAGATTTTTTTAGCAGTTTATAGTCTAAATTTTTGGGTAATGACTTGAAAACTTTCTTTGGTATAGTGGGCACACTTCCCTCATATTCACTTCGGACTGATGTTGGAGACTAATAACCAAGCTAAACGAGGTAAATTATTTGATTTTGGTGCAAAGTTGGATTTATTTAGTGGAGCACTACAAGAAATTTCACTTTTAACAACGAAAATTCCGGTCGTAAAAAGTCAATTTTTCGTTTCATTAACTAGAAAATTGTCTAGTATAGTATATTTCTCTCTTATTTTTTGAAGATTTCACTTGAGAATTACCTAGAAATTGATCTCTTGAGTAGGATTGCTGATGTGGTAAATGAACCTTACTTACGATTTCTCTTGCAAGTAAGAAGTTTTTATACTGCCCAATGGAGGCATGAGATCAGGGCTGTTATTTGGGAATACTTGAGTGATTAAACTTCATAAAGTCATACGTATATTTGTGAAAATGGTCTTATTAAGTCTATAATTTGAGACGAAGATCCACCAAACATTAGGGCATGTCGTCTATTTGAAATTGCATAGGGTTGGACGAAATTAAGGAAAAGAAGCATGTGACAAAAATCGTCGTCTATCGCACTATGGTCAATATTGTGTTCTAATTTACCCGCTTAACATGTAATTAGTATTTCGAGCTTTCCTTGGGAGATTATAAATAGTTTATTTCTGAGTTTGTTTGTGTAGCATCTAGCACCCTATGATCAATATTGTATTCTAACTAACACAAATTCTGAAATTTTCAGACAAACTGATGTTAGATATTTAAATTTTTGGGTCTCTTTTGACACAAAGCATCATAATAAATTCATGCTGAAAACTCAAAAAAGAAAAAAATTAGCTTTTCAAGAATATTATTAAATTATTTACTTTGTCTTAACCTATATATCTTTTTTCATTTGTATCTTTGTAGGGATCTGAGAAGCATGAAATGCCAAGGCTGGGCTACTAAAACAAATCAAAATTGTTTCTTTAAGACAACAGCCTTTATGTGACTCGTATATTTCAATCACATTACTATATTTTTAATTTGCTATTTGTTGTAACTTCGTTTGTAAAATGTTTCTTAAATGTCAATTGCTATTTATGCTGTTATTTCATCGACATTTTCTATTTATTTTGTGCAATGAAATTAAGCTGAGCATTGTTGTCTATTATATTTTATGTTCATTTTAACGTACGAAGCATTCTATATTTCCGTGTTTGTTTAAAATTGAAACTTGCGCGGTTCGCTAAAGCTTTTGAGAAAAAATATATACCAATTGCACCAACGTTATATTTTATTGTGAGAGTATTCGTAAAGTAACTACGGTAAATACTTGCAAGCAGTGTATAAATGAAACCTTTAATTTCAAATAAAAGTTTCAAGAAACCTAAATTTCTGTTATTGTAAACTAATTAATTGATATTTTCCAAATAGTTTCTGTTAATCTTGAATATTGACAAATAGAGACATACAAAATGGGAATTCAATACAACAATAATTATATATTGAAAGTGTATGATATTTGTGAGATGAATTTTCCTACATAGTAATAGTCAGATATTTGAATGGGAGTAATGGACCAATACCTTTTTGTTTTTAAGTAATTGTGATACTTGTTAAGAGAATCTATTTCACTGAGTCTCTTTTCAAAATAGTGCCCAAATCATTACGCTTTTCGTGTGGGTTGGAACATACTCAATAAGGATTTTTGCTATCTTAGGACCGTTATATTTACGGTCTTCATTCACCGGGGCATCAGTTCCCATAAATGGTGTTACAATTTTGCGGAGACCTATATTTTTGGTAAATGGTCACCCGAACCTGGTCATTGCGATCCCCTTTGTGAGGAGGTACTCCTTCTCCCGAATGGGACATTCTAAGGTGGAATGGAACTTTTAATGGAGTTATGTTAAGATCTTAACGAAAAGAAAAAGGAAAGAGCAATAAAATTATTTAAGAAATATATATACAAATAAAAGTGATGGTTTGAAGGGTACTTTAATTTCTTTCATGTACTTGGATTGGGGGATTCTCAAGATTAGAAGACATCACGGGAGAGAAAAATCGAAGGTCTAAACCTAGAAGGCATGCTAGTGGACACCTTATTTTCTCTCTAGGTAGCATCTAGGGGTGTACATGTACTCCCCAGGCAATGGCTTGACCTAGTCCTCTTGTTGGCATTATTTGGGTTGAATTATTAAACTCATATTTTGTAGAGATTAAAATCAGATTTTTATTAGATTTTTATAAAATGTGTGGTTGAAAAGCTGTAAATTATACGAAATATATGGCTAAAATTAATTTATTGATTTTGACTTAGATTTTAGTAGAATTTTTTAGCGGTACCAAACAAGGGCTAGAAGAATTTTCAACAATTGTTTATAAATATTTGCTAAAACTAAAATAATTTTTATCCATATATTTCGTAAGATTTACGAGTATTATAAAAATGTGATCAATTGATTTAGAACCATCCATGTTTGTAGATGAGAAAGTTGTGAAAAAATGAAAAATAAAATTTGATTATTTGGAATTCAGACCGGCCGTTGTGCTGCCTGAATTCAATCGATGATTGCTACACCCTACGGCTATTTTATTATTCTTCAAAATTTTAGTTCATGTTACTTTTTCACCTTCTTGTTGATATGAAATTCCACATTAGATGAGTTTGTGCCCTCTAGGCTCATCAAGGAATTTAGATAGATTAGTTTGGTGCCTTCGCCTAGTACCCAATTGATGGAGGTCGGAGTCAGATTATGAGAGACGTCATAATGAAACGTCATTATGATACACCAAAAGAAGTATTCTCCCTTGATAGCATCGCCTCCCAGATCAACCAATCAAAAGTATGGCAAGACACTTTGAAGTTGACCTCACCAAATTGAAATATTAAATCAAAAACTAGAAATCAACAATAAGAAAGCACTAGAATTTAAAAAAGCTAAAAACAATGTAAACTCACAATCAAGATTGCATATTCCTCGCTTCTCATCGTGTCATTAGATCAAGATGAATAAATTATAAAAAAGTAAAAATTTATAAAAAAGAATAAAAAAAATTTCAAAGTCAAGTACTCAAATTATTTCGATTTGATTCCAATTTCTTCTTTTTTGGAATGGGACCCATTTTCATTTGATAATTTCGATTCCAATTAAAATGTCCAAATAATGAATGCAAAGTGGGTTAGGTTGAAATTGAAAAAGAATGTGGGTTGGGATCAGCATCAAGTGGCATAGTACAGTAGCTGGCAATCCTCTTGCCTAGAAAAGTATACTTACCTTGGTTTCTGTTTCAGCGATAAGATTGAACGGCTGAACAGAATCCCAGAATCTGAAGTGCCAAATAGAGCATTCATTTTACCTCTATTTTCACAAATTTCTTATAATATTAAAAAACAAAGTCTTTGTCAGGCTAATTAACACACAACGATTAACGTGTCCATGTCTTTTACTATTATTATAAAAAATATTTTTACCTTTTATTTTTTGATATTTTCATCCTTATTTTCACCTTTTATTGAGCAAAAATTCATTCTCAAATTTTAAAAATTATGAAATAACAAATATATCATTTTCTTTAAATAAAACAAAAAGAAAAAACTTATTATAATCATAGCCTCAATTTTTTTAAAAAAAAAAAGAGCAAAGGAGTGCTAAATAAATTATTAAAAGAATAATTAGCACATAATGTCCTTATCATTTACTATTATTGTAAAAAGGTCAATACCTTTCATTTTTTTGACATTTTTATCTTTAATTACATATGTGATTGCGCAAACTATTATTTCTATCTATTTTCATCTAATTCATCAATAAAGAGTTGTGAAATGATGAATATACCATCATATTTAAATAAAANTAATTTATTTGGAACCCATTTGCACTTTTTTTTTTTAAAAAAAAAAAACTAATTTCTAATTTTTTAATAATTAATTTGGGACTCGTTTGTATTTTTTTTAAAAATTGAGACTATAGCTGCAATTAGTTCTTTAACTTTTTTATTTAAGTAGAAGGATATATTCATTATTTCACAACTCTTTATTGAGAAATTGGATGAAAATTGATAGAAATGATGGTTTACGCAATCAAATGTGAAATTAATAGTGAAAATGAAAAGAAAAAAAAAAGTGTAGACGTTTTTCGCAATAATAATGAAAGATACGTACATTATGTATTAATTACCCTTTTAATAATTTATTTGACTCATTTGCTTTTTAAAAAAAAATGGGGACTATATTGCAATTATTTTTTTATTTTTGTTTTATTTAAAGTATGGTATATTCGTTAATTCAAAATTTTTAATTGAGAAAATAGATGAAAATAACATTTTGAACAATAAAAAATAAAAACGTTTTGCACCATAATAATAAAATGTAGAGACGTAATTACCCATGTTAAAAACATTGGACACACACATCCACTCATGTTATGCTCAGGTGTATGCCCCACTCTAACCACACTTGACAGTCTTTTACTGCTAAAAATGTTTGTAATCTGGTTGGGATAAATTATTGCATTGTGAAACTCAAAAGAAGTTAAAACACAAAACTCTAGGAATATATTTTTGATTAATTTTTTTCCAAATTCTGTCATTGATTTCAAGGGTGAAGAATATGAAACCTCCAGCAAGTTCTATTTGATGATGACAACATTAGTTTCCATACCAAAATGTGAAAATTACATCCAGTACCCTCATTTCTTTTGAATTTTATCTTTTACTCCCCATAATTTTTATCTCTCTAGATACTGTTTTTTTTTCCATAATATACACAAACACAAGATCTAACAAGCGCACCTGTTCAAGATCAAATACAAATATACAATCGTATAACCTCCACCACCAACCACTGATCATCACCACTGCAACGGGCCACAACCACCATCACCTTCTCCTCCCACCATATCCCTAAACCGTCTCCACCACCATCACCAGTCACCTCTGATCACTGCCACCAACCAAATTGTCTAATTTCAGACCACCTACAACCCGCTGAGAAGCGAACCGTCCCCAGTTCTAGCTACATCACCACCTCCTATTACTCCGACCACTTCTCCCACCTGCAAGCCTAACTCCTTCAGCCATCTCTCCCCAACCTACATCACCATCGTCCCAACACCATCTCCTCTATCCGGGTATCCCCCACCATATCCTCCCATCTAATTTCAGATGTGAAACTGATATGGAAACTCTAGCAAAACCATGGCTAGCTAACTCTGCTCTTTGGTTTTTTGTATGACAATAATCTTTTTTTTTTTATGTGCTTTTTATTTATTTTTGGGATGACATAGATGGAGGGGAAGGCAGTTTTGCGGAGGTGATGGCTGTGATGGTGGATTTTTGTGTTTTTGGAGGTTTGTGATAGTTGTAAGATGCAGCAGCGATGATGGCGATTTTTGTGGTGTTTCTGAGACAACGTGATGGTGAAAGTGATAGTGAATGGTGGTGGTCGTGGCGGCGGCTAACATGTTTATGACAGACAGTGGAGGTGGTGATGGTCCCGTGGTGGTGTAAATACAAGGATAGGGGTTATGATGGTGTGAGGCCGACAATGTTGGTGTCACTGGCCATGGTGACGGCGACAAATTGTGTATCAAACATTGTGTTGCCGGTGATGGTGATGACGATGGTGAAAAAAAAGGTCATGACGTGTGTAACCTAATTTTACAGTATGTAACACATTATCTTACAAAATATATCGTAAAAAATTAGAATAGAAACAGTATTTTAAGAATAAAAAAGGGTTAAAATAAGTATTAAATGAAAAAAGAATTTTAAGGGTGCGTATGAATTGATCCTATTAGAATATGTTCTTGTTTGCTTTATTTAATAACAAGGATTCATACTAAAATTCCCCACTTAGTCGTTTTGTTCCATTGAAACCTTTTCTTTTTCTTTAATTATTTTTCATTTTCATTTTTTTTAATTATTATTTATTTTTTAAAAAATTAAAAAACAACACAAAAAGTTGAAAAGTAGTTGGGTCAATGGCTCGTCTGATCAGGCATGGGTTTGAGCCAACAGATCATGCTAACCCATGGGGAACCTACACCAAGTACACCAGAGGCAATTTTAACTATTGACTTAAAACATCTCTAAATTATAATATGCGCTAAACAACCCTAAACTATTGTTTTCTTTTCTTTTCTTGTATAAAAACAACACAATGGTTATTAAGACCTTGTTCGAGCCCTATTTTTTGGGGAAAATACATTTTGAAATAGTAAATGTTTTTGTAGAATGTACGGTTAAATTATAGAAAAAAATTCTATACTTCGTGAAAAATTATCATATGAAAGGATGTGTTGTTAAAAATGAGTTTTGGGTAAAATGGAACTCTAGGCTAAATAAAAGGTTTAAATGTTCTGCATTCAAATATATATATTAAAAGGTAGGAACCAACAACGTTACAAAGCGCCTCTTTGATAACAATTTTCATCTACATTTTAATGAAATATTGGATCGTTAGCTGACGTAATTGTTGACCTCCTTCACACTACAAGCCAGACATGGGACCCACTAATGATATAAAAATGGATTTTAATTTTGCAAATAGTGGAGCCAGACGGGCAAAATAGTAAGTTGGGAACGGTGCTACAAAAAAATCAATATGTTAGGGAAATAGTAACTACTCCATCAATAGAGAGGAGATGAATACTGCAATTATTCACATATTTTTCTACATATAAGAATCTACATACTCCACATCATGGACAAATAAAATGCAAGCTAGATGAACAAATTTTCAAATACTCGTATTAATTATTAAGATTTCACTTTCATGGAATAGTATAATACAGTGAGTAAGATCCCACTTGTAAAACTGACTTATGAGTCATAAAATGTCAGTAAGAATACACTGATAAATATAGTTAAAGATGTCCAAGACGAAAATCAATCAGTTCAGTTCAGCAACAGGAGAAAAAGAAACTAGTTAAACTAACCCCACATGATCAGCAGCAGATGGTGTCTTTCCCAAATGAATTAAAAGACAATCGGGCCTTTTTATCGGATCCAAACTGGAACTTAAGTTCAGAAGCATCGGGGGTCGAGGTACTGCTTGTAGATGGAAACGAGAAAACAAGACGCGGAGTAGACTTATTTGTGCCAAAACTGTAAGAAGGAACAGCAGGCACATCATTCAGCTGAGACGGAGCAATTGCTGAGAATAATGGCATGATAGAAGGAGTTGGGGGTTCGGAAAGGACCCCGGAACTTGCAGACACAGGGAAAGTGAAGCTCAGGCCATTGTCAGAAGAAACTGCACGAGGATTGGGCCTGTTGATGGATATTGATGGCAAAAATGGTTTGTTTCCATGAGGAAGGGTCGACTGATCCTTTGAAGGCACTAGGCCTGTCGAATTGGTCATCTCCTTCTGCCCATTGCTAGCTGTGATGAAAGAGTTCTGCAAAAACGACATTGTCAATACGAGTTTCCACTACATAACATCCAAACACGTCAAAATCTTAACAAAGATCATGTGCCATGAAGACATTGTAAAACAAGAATTTGCATAGTAAAATTGCCATGTTTTATTTCTGGCAGCTGAACAACGCAATTCTGAGCTTTTTAGGTGTTCAAACTACAAGTCTTGTACTACGTTTTGAAAGCTATAAAAAGTACATGTAGGAATACAATTGTCGCTACTGCTTACAATCTGATTTCATCATATCTAAATCCAATTAAGAAAAGTTCAATACATTATTAAGCCAAATTAAGTAATTGGTCACAATTCCAAGACTGAAAGTTGGCTATTAGACACAACCATCCTGATTCGGATATTATTATATTATCATATATTTAGATCAAAATAATGCAAACGATGAATCTGTGCCAAACTGCTATAGAAAGAGAAGCATATAGTGTTTGATTTTTTACCATTACTGTCTCAATCTTACACTTAAAAACCTTCTATTGAGGAATGGCTATTCCAAATTATTTGAACTTGAAAAAAGTCAAAACAATTTAAACTAACCAAGATAAAACAGAACAAGGTTGCTTAAGCTGCCCGAGCATACCATTTAAAATGTTGCTACATAAATTACAAGAAAATTCAATCCTAAATTAGCAAGAATACATAGAGCAAATCAACAATTAAAAGCAGGCTAATTTTGACCAAAATCTTCCGTATTACACTGCCAGATACAAGTTTATAACAATTGGATGTCCAATAGCTTGAAATTTTTCAAGATATAATCAGAGCAGTATCTGCTTTAATGCAAATCCAGTTAGGAGCTCTTCCTGATTATGCTGCTCTCATGTTACCAAGCTTCTATATTTTATAGGTAATTAACTACTTGTCAATTTCAAAACTACAACAGTCACGTCCTAATGGCTTCACCAATTTAATTATTATGTACGAAGAAAGAAGGCTTGAAAAACCATAAATTTATGAGCTAGCAAGTTTTCAAGTGCATGTCTAATTAACATTTAAAATATTTTCTTAATCAAGCTCACATGCTGAGTAGTGTAGCCATTACAGAAATTCAAAGGAGAAATCATAGTGGCCTCAATTTGATTAGTAACCTTGCTTCAAAATTCTAAAATACCCATGATGAGCTCAATAATTGCTTCAAAAGTATAATAAAAATCGATTTAGAGTCTCCAAAAAATAATCCATTAATAGAAACAAAGTACCTCGTGCAAATTCTTGACCTGAGGATCAAAAGTTTTCTTAAGACCAAAAGTAGGCATTTCATTGGCACCAGGGATCATACTAGGATAAAGGACTCCGGTAGTAGAAGCTTTGGCATTTTCATTAGCATCCCCATTAACTTCATTTCCGCCTTTCTCCTGAAATTGAACTGGAAAATTGGCATTGCTGCTATCGTTGTTGAGCTTCTTGGGAATCTTCTGGCTTACAAAACTGGTGTTCATACGAGAACCAAGTTCTCCAAACTGCAATGAGCTAATATTTCCCTTGGGAACAGTATCAGAGACCTCCTCATCAGGAGTTTTCCTCCAAGCAGTGGCAAACTTCATTTCAGCTGCCTTTTCTTTAGGTGTAGGTTTGTTTCTGTCAAGGTGTTCTAATATCTTTCTAACAGCCTCACTAGAAGAAGAATAATTTAGATTTTGGAATCCAGGTTCAGAGCCACCTACCACTGGTTCCTCTGGCAAGTACTGAGAAACGCTGCTTGTTTCACCATGTTCCAGTTTCTTTTCTGTACTAGGCAAGAAATCTTTAGAAAGACTAGGTTTCACCATTTCAGGATGAGCATCTTTAGATGGGTTCTGGAAAATAGATCCTCTTGGTCGAACTTCCGAAGCGAACTTATTCCTTATTCGACGAATAGGCCCCACCGACCCATAGATATCAACTGTATCACCCCCTTTCTCCTGAAAATTATTTTCAATACATTATGAAGAAGAATCCATCCATGTCGTAGCTGCTAAAAATAGAAATCAAATGTGACAGAGTGAAGAAGGCAATGACATGCATTATCAGCCTGACTGGGATCACATAATTCAGTCAAAATCTTTTTTAAGGCCCAATTTTGAAATCTTACATAATGCTGGACAATATGATAATGCATTTTGAAGGACAAGTTACCAATTAAGCGTGACAATAATTACTATGCTATGGCAGCACGCATTAATTAAAAGAACTAAGCCCCTGTTTGAGAATCATTTTTTTCAAACTCTTTTTTCTACATACTCATTTTCAACCACACATTCTCCTATAAATCACTATTCAAAACTCCATTTTCCACAAAAAATGGCTGTCAAACAAGGGCAATATGTGTACCTGCCGATAAATGGATGTATGAGATTGCTGAAAGGGAGTTGATGATCCATTCTGGATCCTGCTATCAGCTTGTAACTGGAGCAGCAAAATCATGGAGACAATGTAATTATCACTCCTTGCATATTGAAGCACACTTCACAAAAGTCAACACTAAGTTCATATACCTTGAATCTGGACTTGGATGCTATGGTTCTAGAATATGGGGTTCTAGGAAAATCAAGATGCCCATATCTGCCTCTTTGACTCTGAGGTGTTACATAACCACGACCTTCATGTACCTCAGCACCAGGCCAACAAATGGATGGTTTAGGTGAAAGGGTTGGCATAAATGGCTTTGTTACAAATTCATCACTCAATGGTTGAGTTTTTTTGCTTTTTGACATGAAATTATAGGGGTCATAGCCTCGTTCTGAGGTACGACTGCCCATATATGCTTGAGCAATATCAATTGGGGAGGCACCAACAGCATCTGTAACCTGTAAAATATTGTGAAATGAAGATAAAACACATTCTTCAAAAAGAAAAATGTTCATAAATTTTTACAGCTATCGGAAAGTATACAACAGTGACAACAGCTGCAGAACTAAATGTGAGACGAATCAATGGGATAGGAGATGATGAAGTGTACTCACATTTGCTTCTTGAAGAGAAGTTCCAATATGTCTGTCTCTGTCTTTCTGTTTTCCCTCGAGTGGTGTTCTAGGGATTTCGTGTGTCTGTGTAACCTGTTTAGTATCATGAAGATATAATTTGTGCCAAGGAGATAAAGTAGTCCATGCACTACATTTTAATGCATTTTCTCCTATATGAAATATTTAGATTATTTTTAAGCTAAGTATACATCAGTTAATACTAGCCACAGAAGCGAACACGCATGCAACTGCAACCAATCGAATCAGGGATACCATAAAACACTCACAACTGCTTTTTGAATAGAAGTTCCTATGATAGGTCTGTCTATGTCTTGCTGTTTTTCTTCAACCGGCGTTCTAGGAATTTCTTGTGTCAACGGAACCTGTTCAGCATCTCCTCCAACAGGTTTCTTCTTCTCCCCCTCCACATCCACCCTAGAATTCAATATTTCGAGCAAATGGTTGATTTCCTCTCTGCATAGCACAGCAAGACGAGCATTATGACAGAATCTTGAAGAATGTTTGATATTTTAAGATACGAATGATTGAATCACAATTGTGCTGTAAACAAAGGCAAGCGTCTTAAGGAAAAAAGAAGGATGTTCCCTTGATACAGGGTGATGAAACCATTTCTCCCAAAAGCTATAGCCTATAGCTAGAAGGAGAGGCGCATCAAGTCCTTTGTCACCCACGACCAGACCCAAGAATCCACCCCAAGCACTATTTATATGAGCCTTATTTCGAGAATCCCTTACTAAACAGGCCAACCTTCATATTCAGGTGATGCTTCGCATCATTCTCCCTCCATAGGAGAATCGAACATGAGACCTCCAGCTATCAACTGATGCAGAATGCATGACGCAACCAAACCATTTCTCCCAAAAGCTATAAGCCTATAGCTAGTAGGAGAGATGCAATCAAACCCTCTATCAACCACGACCATGCCTGGAAATCTATCCCAACCACTACTAATTTGGACCTTACTATGATAATACCTTACAAGATATGCTCAACCTCATGTTCAGATGATGCTCTGTATTATTCCAGATGCCTCAATCTAACAATCTTGCAAATCTCTGACAAGGGAAAAAAAGGTTTCCAGCTTTGAATGACCATGTGTTCTAACTGAATCCATTCTTTCATTCAAATTTCAGTTACAGATGGTTATATCTACTAGGGGGTGATAAAAGCAAAAATAAATAAGGACAAATAGAAAAAATAAACGCCTACCTGGAAAATGTTTTTTCCTTCAACAGCTGCTCGAACTTGGAAAAGTAAGTACCGTCACTATTTACTTTTTCTTGCCCAAACTCATTGTGATCAGAAGCTTTGTTCAGTTCATCAGCTACTTCACTTGGACCACCTCTTTCAGCAGATCTGACTACTAGAGACTGCATAAACGTGATTTTGAGCTTGTACTCCCAATACAAACAATTATTTAAACAGAAGGGAGTATGTTATAATACTCTGAACCAACTCAAAGAGCTTCAATGAAAACCAAAAGGTATGAATGAAACAAGTAAAGCTTTTATTCTGGAAAGTAAGCCTATGTATGGCTCATGCTTATAAACTGGTTATCAACACTCAAGTCAATTTTTATCTACACATTTCAAATGATCCACTAGCAGTACTCCCTTATCTATCACTCATTTTTATCTATTTATAGTTAAACAGTTTATAAACACTTCCCAAGCATGCTTCAAATCAGACAGTTGTATTGATATTGACTACAATTAAAAAAAAAAAAAAATAGTAAGCCCCTGTTTGTGCCCCATTTTTTTTAATAGATTTTGTAAAAAATGATTTGAAGGAGAAAATGCTGTTAAAAAGTTGGGAAATTTTTTGAGTTTACATGCAATATTTTATTGGGATAATATGCGGTGGAGAATAAGTTCGAGAAAAATTTAGCTTTAAAGAATGGGGCTCAAACATGGGCTAAATTTCATAGATCAACAGCATTTTCTTTCTCACTGATCTGATAAGAAAAATTTATTGAAGCTATATAAAGGAAAAGCAACCAGTGAATAAAGATGGCAGGAATCATCCATTCAACATTCAATCATTAGTTCAACTCATCACTGATCAGCTTTCCCAGAAACTCAGCTTGGACACCTATCACACTGATAAACATCATCCAAATTGGATACCACATACCTTGGCAAACTTTGTAAGTGAATCACCGTACGAGACAAGAACGCACTATTTATACAAGATCAAGCAAACTTAAGAAAACATCTTAACAAGTTTGTTTACATTTTTTTTTTTTTTTACCAAATCTTAACATCTGAAAACTAGAAATATAGAAAAAAAAAACAAAAAAAATAAAAAAAATATCCTGGAGAATAATTCTTCTTTCCCCATTCAATATCCACTTGTGAATTTCTAATATGTAGAAAATAAATCCTTATAATGAACACATTGAGACAAGACCATGTGTAATAACTGTATCAATGGCTTAGTTTTTTGAACTTGTTCAGATAGAAGCTTCATCAGGGGCTGTAGATTTTCATTTGAAAAAAATATATATAATAATCTAAACTTCATTCAACGAATATTATTCCTGGAATGCCATCTATTCTTCAGCTGCATCAGAATTTTGTGAACTAAAAGTTGGTCAAAATGAATAATAGAATGTCATTTGTTGATAATAAACAAAAGGTGAGAAACCAGATTTATGATTGGGTATTCTGTAATTTAAAATTATAAATAGAACTCTTACACCTGGTCTGAATGTAAAGAGGTATAGAATAGTGCATCATAGGTTGGCTTTACATGCTT
>CAIGRB010116528.1:66192-80594 GCA_903798255.1 Fraxinus quadrangulata
AAAAAAAAAAAAAAAAAAAGGTCTTACATTATGTAATCATGTTGGGGAGTTCCTTCCAAAGGAGTCAAAAAGTTGGAAAGAAATGAGATGCCGAAAATTGTGTTTTAAAAGTAATAGGGGTTTCTTCGAAACTTCCCTGTCATAATTATGTCAAGTTTTATAGACTAATAATTGTCACCTTATCACATGGCACATATGCAATCAAGCATAAAAAATTGAAAAACAATAACAAACACTGCAAACTTACACTTGAATTGCCCTCAACTCTATCTTCAGCATTTGCTGTCAGTTCAGCATCCCGCCTATCTGTGCAGGAAAAAGGAAATAAGTCTAAATGATAAAAAGATAAGGAGAGCAGAGAATATTGGAAAAGATTTTAGTGAAGCATATAAACATAAATGAACTGTTAAATGATCTAGAACATGGTCTAAATAATAGAAAATTGCACAAAAAGAAGGCTTCTGGTATATCATTTTATCACAATAGAGATGTAATTGTAGCCCATACTATTAAAAATATTAACACCTGAATTCTATATATTCAAAATTATCTTATATATAATAAACTCAACGAGTTCATTGATTTATATAATTACTCTCCGGTAAGAAAACAGAACCTTTGCTTCAGGATCACATTTTGCTGTTCTTACCAATTTTAAATTTTACTGTTCACAATTTCGGTTTTACCAAGATACTCTCATATTTGCCATGAATCTGTTGCTACTCCAGATATAGCAGACTATCCAGCCAGATTGGGAATGCATGTATTACAGTGTGATCTCACCATTTAGAGATTATGTTAGTCTCTCTGAGTAGTGTACAAACTACAAAAAGTTCCATAGAGCGTAATGCAAGTGCAAAGTAAGAGATATGAATGGTTTATCATAAACAGCCTTTGGATGCCCTTCTTCCCATAATCTATTGCATGCCAAACCTTCGAATAGCCCACTCTTCACCCACAGATAGAATCAGCCGAGGACCCTTATGCTCTCTATTAACATATGTGTATGACAAGAGTGTACATTACACAAGAGAAACATGTTGTGACAATCAACGTAGAGAACAAAAATCCTGTTCTGTAGCCCTTATAAATGTAACCTTCAATAATTTTCAAGCTGTCAAATCATCTTTATCTAGGCAATATTGATCTAAATAATTGAATATTCTAGATCCACAAACAATAAGCCTTTGTCTACCAAATTCCTACTTAAATAGAACCCAGTATCATTGGTGCAGGTGTAATGGAATCAGCAGTCTACAAAGTGAATCAATTAAGGCTCTCAGAAATATATCCGAGGCCAAATAATAAAAACTTGAATGCTAAAGTTTATCTGAATTTGGAAAAATAAGTATAACTTTAGTACAATATTATAATTAAAGGGGGTAACACATTAGGTTCAGTAGTTTTAGCAATAAAATGATGATCATCAACCTTTGTGGCAACAAAGTCAAATAAAATGATAGGTCCAATTAAATGCAGGGATATGAAACCATGTTATTGGACCTATCATTCAATGCCACCGAAACATGATGATGCATCATCAAGAAGACAGATAGCATTACTCTAAAAAATTAGAACTTGATCCAATAGAACACATACAATTTTTTTCCTCAAAGAATGCTAATTACCCTATTTAATTTAAAGTAATCCACATTAAACCCGCCAAAGATTAACTGGGCTTGACTGGAAGTGTCTAAAAGTATATGCCTGGACTCTAGAAACACTAATCCACTTCTTTTAACTTCACCTTAGCATCCAATGAAAAACAAAGCATATAAAAAAATATAGTTTTCAGCCTCCTGTATTGTTGACCTTTAAAACCCTAATTCACAAAAAAGATCCCAAATAATTAAAAAAGATGCAACTATTCACCCTTCTCCATTATATATATTTCCCAAACCCTAATGTATTGAGATGCTACTACCGATAATATCAATATATACATAAATAAACAGATGAAAATAAAAAATTAATGTCAGTGTAACGACAACTAACCATTGTTCTCAGCTGGCGGAAGAGCGGGAGAGGAGGCTGATTTGGAGAAAAATGAAGGGAAGATCTTGGTGGCGCCGCCAGTTATAAGACGACAGGCAGGATCAACTATTTTCGACAACCAGCCGCCGCCGCCGCTTTGATTATTGGTCTGCGGAGGACGGGCATACGGCGTGAACGGTGGCTTCCTCGCGGTCGGTTTCCTTAATTTTCCGCCGGCGCCTCTTCCTTCGTACCCAGTGTCGGCGTACAACGACTTCGTCGTTTCTGTGTCCTCCATTACTCTCGCTTGCTTAGGAAAGATACTGTTGTATTCAATTATTTATTAATAAATAAATAAATATCGCACAGCTACAGGAGGTTTAGTTGTACCTCAAGTCAAAGGAAGTGGAGTCAAAATGTACTACTAGTCATGCTTGGTTGAATATTTTTTATTAAATATTAAAATTCTTTATTCCGGAAAATATTCTCTATTAATAATGAGTAAATCTCAAGACTTGGTTATGATTTGAAGTCGAGGAATAATTTTTTTGTACAGATCGAAAGGCACGAAATAATCAAAAAGTAAAAAAATTAATTTACCTCATCATTTGAATTCAAACAGGAATCCACGTATGCATATATTGTTGTATTTATTGACCAGCTAGGGTATTTAATAGAAAAATTCAATCTTTTAAAAATCGACCTGGAAAAGAATAAGGGTCAAGGGTCAAACCGGGTGCCAAAATTAAGTAAATAAATACACGCATAAATAATAAAATATTATAACAAAAAATAAATTTTTTTAAAACTTTAGTACTACTAATTGTAAATAAATATAAATCCATGTTTATCGGTTAGATTTCTTATTTTATAATATATTTTAAAACTTCAAAAATTAATCGTTGATATGATCAAAATAATTTACTTTGTTCAATTGAAATTGTTTGTACTTTGAGGACCATGATTTAAATCCATATAAATGTAAAGTTGAAGTAAATAATTAAACATTTAAGCCATAGGCCATGTAGCTTACATAGCAATCCCACATCGGATGTTAAAGGAAATGTGAGCACAAAAAAATTGCATGGAGATTTCCTCTCTAAAAGCAGCAACATGTTGAAGGCAAGTGAAATGGGCTAGACATTGTAATTGAGCCCATTTAGCAAAATTGAAATCATTTTTTTGAAAAATAGGAAAGACACTTGTATAACTGGTAAAAATCGTGATCGATTTTCTGATTTGCAGTTAATCGGTCGGTTCATTAGTTTGTTGACCGATTTTTGTGTGTACAGTTAATATAGAGTTACCAGACCAAATTTGAGGCCGGTTCCCGGTTTCTCCGGTTGAACCGGCCGATCCGGTTCGATTTTAATAACATTGGAATAATTGTACAAATGGGTTGTTTGACCAAGTTTTTGATTAAAAAAAAAATTAGCAGATTTTGTTAAAAAATGATGAAATATTTAGTTAAAAAGTTGAGAATTCCATTAATTGTGTGATTAAATTTAATTGTTGACTTTGAACTCAACATTTAACACCTTTTAAAGCATTTTCACACAAATGCAAAATGTTCTTTAAAAACATTCATGTAGGCACGTGGACACATCTTGAATCAATATTTGGTTAGATCCATGAAAAACACTTGTGCGTATGACTGTATTTTCTATTATTAATAGTACTCAAGGTTTCTAAGAGAGAGAGAAACAAATAACATTGTAAGCTCGTTCAATTATGTTATATGTACATTTATTGACAGACCCACAACGGATCCTAGTGGGTCACGTGACTCACCAACTTTCAACCCTTTTGTCTTTAATCAAAAGTGAGATTTAAGTAAAATTCATCTTCTCCAAACACGTTTTACTGTTGTTGTAATGCAGCAAACACATGCGCTGAATTACGACCATAAATTAATTAAACAATATCCTAAAGCATTTATTTTCGCATTCTGAATTCTTCTACAAATAATTAGTAGCAAACATTAAAATCCGCCATCTCTTAAACATGGGCGTAGAGAGAGAGAGAGAGAGAGTCTTCATTAATATTAGCCAAATTTACATTTTTATATTGGGGATGGACTTGGGATCCTAACGCAGAGAAACGCGAGATAATTATTCTTGTTCTCTTTATATAATGGATCATAATAATATTTTTTTAATTTTAATGCGAATTTATTTATTTATTTATAGGTGATGTGAAAAATAATGTTTATTTAACAAATTAGCATTGCTATTTGTACATTACAAAATAATCGTGTTAATATATTTTTAATATTCTTCAAATTTATACTTCTACTCGAAGAGGAACTTTAGCAGATTAACTCCTAACATCTAAAAGGGCGTATAACAGAAATAAGAGTGTAAAAGAAGGAGAAAGAAACCAAATAGAACAATAAAACAATCCTATCATAATCATTTTTACAAAACCCATTCTATCGAAGGACATTTAGGTTTGCAAAAATCAGTGATTGAATGATAGTTTAATTGCATATATTGGGAATGTTGTATTTGACAATATTGAAAATAATGTAATTAGAAACGTTATCAACGCACGAGAATATGTAGAGAACAATTGTAATAAGATATCAATATGCCCCCTAACTGAAAATCTGCGTCCGATATTGTGTACATCATGATTGACAACAAATTTGACACACTTTCATGTGCCAGCAATTGCACCAATGATTTTAAACACATCCATTACATCACTGTCAAATTCCTTCCACCTAGGGGAATGTCATCCATGACGTCAATAAAAAAATGTACATCTAGCTTAATTCAAACTTGACAGGTTGCTTAGATGTTTGAATTGTTATTTTGTTTGGTTATGTAGTGTATTTAGATAAAAATGAGATATGGAGGAGACGAAAATGTTAGCGGTGACAAAATAATTGGGTCAGTTCAAATTGGCCCACAACACCTAAGCCTGTGGCCCATGGCCTGCCTTTCTAAACGTAGGCCTGCAAAATTGGATTGCGGCCTTTATGGCCCATTATTCCCAAAGAAATGAGAGTTCTTGGGAAAAATCTCAAATGAATTAAGTTTTATCTTGTTTTCTGAATCACTTTTAAACAGATAAAAACATCAATAATGCAACTAAAGAATCTATAATTAAAGTTTTCCATATGCATTTTCCAATTTGATCAATGATCTTCGACGAAATAAAATTTTTGGAAATGTTAAAGCAGGTAATATTTACTCATGTTTATCTAAGAATGTGAATAATAAATTTTATTTTTTATAAAAATGTTAATAATTCCTACTGACATTGAATACGGTAATATTGTTTTCCAGTGATATACACCATTGAATTTCAGAAGCATGGTTTGCCACACGCTCACATTTTATTGTTTCTTTCTAAGGAAGACAAATATCCTACTAGAGAGGACATCGACAGAAGAATTTCAGCTGAAATTCCAGATCGGGAGTCTGATCCAAATTATTATGCTGCAGTCAGAGATTTTATGATGCATGGACCATGTGGGAGTGCCAGGAATTATTCTCCATGCATGGAGAATGGTCGATGTACTAAACATTTCCCCAAAAAAATTGTTGAGTGCACCAATGTTGATGAAGATGGCTACCCAATTTATAGAAGAAGAGATAATGGACGAACAATTAAAAAAAATGGTGTTGATCTTGACAACAGATTTGTTGTGCCCCCACAATCAATATTTACTGCTCAAGTACGGTGCACACATGAATGTAGAGTGGTGCAACCAATCCCGATCAATCAAATATTTGTTCAAATATGTCAATAAGGGGCATGATTTCGTTACCGTGACTTTTTACCGTAGTAGTGATGATGAGGACTCGGGTAAAAATGTTGATGAAGTGAATATGCACTACGATTGTAGATACATTTCACCTTGTGAGGCAGCATGGAAGATTTTCGGATTTGAAATTTAATACAGAGATCCTCCTGTCGAGATGTTAAGTTTTCATCCTCCAAATGAGCAGAATGTCATCTTTTCAAATTTTGATACAATTGTTGAAGTCTTGGATTGTCCTACAGCTAACCAAAGTATGTTTTTGACGTGGATGGATGAGAACAAAAAATATGCCGAAGCAAAGCAACTAACGTATGCTGAATTTCCAACCAAATTTGTTTGGAAGTCATCGATAAGAGAGTGGCATCCTAGAAAGCGTGGATCCTCAATTGGGCGTATATTTTATGTACCTCTATGATGTGGAGAAATGTATTACTTGCGGTGTCTTCTCAACATAGTTCGTGGACCAACAAGCTATGATGAAATAAAATGTGTTAACAGCGGTCAGCACGGTACTTTTAGAGATGCTTGCTATGCGCTTGGTCTATTGAATGATGACTAAGACTACATTGATATGATGAAATAAAATGTGTTAACTGCGTTCAGCACGGTACTTTTAGAGATGCTTGCTATGCGCTTGGTCTATTGAATGATGACAAAGAATACATTGATGGGATTATTGAAGCAAGTCAATGGGCGTTGGCACATTCTTTGAGAAGCCCGTTTGCCACTTTATTATTCTCAGATTCTTTATCACGACCTGAAATTGTGTGGGAAAAGTGTTGGACATACTTATCAGATGATATTTTATACAGACAATGAAACATGCTGCAGCACCAAGGTATTACACTTAATGCTTAATGTTTTTTTTTTTTTTTTGGCAGTAAAGATCCGATTGATTTTAATATATCGAAGTTTATATTTTCCAAATAATGTACAAACTTGGAACTAAGCGATGATGAAATAAAAAATTATGCTCTTGTGGAGGTTGAGAAGATTATGCGGAGTAGTGGAAAGAGTCTACATGATTATCATTCAATGCCATTTCCAAAATCTGAATACTTTACTATAAGTTTTCAGAATAGACTTATACAAGATGAAATGAGATATGATCGGAAAACATTGGTGGAAGAACATGGTCTCTAATTTGACAACTGAGCAACGACATGTTTATGACACAATATTGAATTCAGTTCAATCGGATAAAGGTGGTGTTTTTTTTTTGTTTATGGTTACGGAGGTACACAGAAGACCTTTGTATGGAAAACTTTATTTGCGGCTTTAAGATCAAAAGGAGAAATTGTGTTGAATGCCACGTCAAGCAGTATAGCATCATTACTTTTGGACGATGGTAGAATCGCACATTCAAGATTTGCGATACCGCTTAATCCAAATGAGGATTCCACATGCAATATTAAGCAGGGTAGTCCTCTCGTGGAATTGATTGTTATATGCAAGCTTAAAATTTGGGATGAAGCGCCTATGATGAACAAATATTTTTTTGAGGCTTTGGATAGAAGCATGCGAGATATTTTCATATTCAACAATCCACAGAGTATGGAACTACCTTTTGGAGGAAAAACAATTGTTTTTGGAGGAGATTTTCGACAGATCTTGCCTGTGATTCCAAAAAGAAGTAGACAAGATATTGTGCTTGCAGATATCAATTCATCATATTTATGGAAATATTGTAAGGGTTTGAGATTGACCAAAAACATGAGACTACAAAATATCGAGTCAACTGCTAAGTGCGTTGAGTTAAATGTATTTTCTGATTGGATTGCAAGTATAGGGGATGGAATAATTGGCGGTGCGAATGATGGCCATGCAACAATTGAAATTCCGGACGATATTTTGTTTCATGGATTTGACAATCCAGTCAAAGCAATCGTGGATAGTACGTATCCATTGTTTACTTGCGATGTTAATGAGGCAAATTATCTACAAGGAAAAGCTATTCTCGTACCGACACTTGAAGTGGTTGAATCTGTCAATGATAATATGATTTTGCTAAATGTGGCTAAAGGAAATACTTATTTAAGTTCTGATTCAACTTGCAAGTCAGATGCCAATGTTGACTTGTTACATGACCTTTATACGCCTGAGTTTTTGAATGGAATTAGATGTTCTGGTGTGCCTAACCATAAATTGAAATTGAAGGTCGGCACTCCTGTTATGCTTTTACGCAACATAGACCATTCCTCCGGCTTATGCAACGGCACAAGATTGATTATTACGAGGCTCGGAAGTCATGTTCTGGAAGCAAAGATTCTCACTGGAACTAAGGTCATAAGGTTCTTATCCCTAAAATGATGTTGACTCCATCTGATCCAAGGCTACCATTCAAGTTTCAACGAAGACAATTTCCTCTTATTGTGTCATACGCAATGACAATCAACAAAATTCAGGGTCAATCACTATCTCATGTTGGTCTATATTTGAAAAAACCAGTTTTTAGCCATGGTCAGTTATACGTTGCTGTGTCTAGAGTTACAAATTGCAAAGGGTTGAAGATTTTGATTTGCGATAGGGATGACGGACAAGACAATTCAACGACAAATGTTGTTTTCAAGGAAGTTTTCCAAAATTTGTAGTAGTTGGAACATCAGTTTAATTTTTTTTATGACAATTGTAACGCATATATGATACTTATTTTATATACTTTTATAACAACCTCAATAATCCTTTTTAAGTCAAATGAAATATTTAATCTCAACATATATAAAATTATTTTTTTAGTTAAATATTCGTGCATCGCACGGGTGACACACTAGTATAAATTTATAATACGATCTGATACAGCTAGGATCAAGCCCAACACGACCTAATTGTAGAGGGTAAGCCGGTCCATAAAATGATTTATTGTAGACTCGGTTGTGCTTGAGTTAGATATTTTATGTATCTGATCATCTTTGATCTGACTATCCAACACGTTTTGACTCCTCTAGGCTCTATGTGTGTACCGATAGTCAAGCCAATACATTGATAATTTGGCTTTTTAGATTATCAATTATTCAAAATTCCCATTCCACATAGAGAAATGCAAAATCTCATCCACAATTTAGTATAGACGGTCATATGTAAAGATTATTTATGATAAATTACTTCTGAACGTGCAATCGATCGAATATTATTCAATGACTATGTGTGCATTCAAGAGCAGGAATTTGTTTCCATGGACCAAAATTATCTAAATTGCTTAGCAATCATGATGAAAACAATAGCAGAGAAAATGAAATCCAATTACTCAACATATAAAAAATCCCAATAAAGTCCTAGAAAGATAATACCAAATGAGAGTTGCACAATGCCATGGAAATAACGTAAAAACACATTTGTGTGTGTGTGTGTATTTTTTTTTTTTTTTTTACTTTTTTTACTTTTTTCATGTCCAGATAAATATTTCTTAGAAGACATAATAAATCAATCCAAATATTAATACGATATAGGATCGACTGCATATGATACATGCTGAAAATTGCACTTGTCCAGGGCATATTACTAGGATTTTATATTGTCGAAGTGCTGATTTCTACATAACTTATGTTGATTTTCTTTTTTTTCAGTGTCGGACCAATTTCTAAGCAATTGGAAAGGAAGAATGACAAAATTGAATGAAATTTATAATTTTGGGATCAAATTCCACAAGTTAGAATTTGAGGACATTGGTCACACATTGATGAGCTCAAGGACTAAATTGCCCTATTTTAAAAGAATTGAGGGCTTAAAGAAAATAAAGCCTTAATGGGCACTGAGATTTGAAACGGGCCTCAACTTAAAATGTGAAAATTACATTAATCCAGGTGTTTGAACTTCAAAGTGCAAAAATTAGGTGTGAAGATTTTTTAATCAAAATTTAGGTATTGAATTAATAATTAAATATTATACCCACCCAAACCCTAATTTTATTTCATTTACCTCCCTTACCTCTCTTCATTTCTCTTCCAATTCTCCCTCTTCATTTCTCTCTCCGACAACTGGTGATCCATTCAAACTCCGGCAACCAGCAACGAAGGAGATGCGCCGGCCGACGCTGCTGAGAACGGCTTTCTATTTTTAGATTTGTCTTCTCTCTCTTCTTTTCTCTCCCTTCTCTTTCTTCGACACCGTCGGCGCTTCGCTGCGAACGCCGCTTCATCTTCCTCGCACATGGCCACCATTGAGGATTGTTGAGCATCGCCGCTGTGCACAAACTGCAACGGCAAATGGGGCACTGCATGCGCGAAATAGCGGCGACTCAAAGGTGTGGTGGTGATGGCTGTAGCGTTTGTGTTTTGTGTTGAATGGGGCATCTCTTCACGGTGCATGTGTGCGCCGGCGACAGGTGCAGCACCGGCCACCATGTATGATGCACAACACCTCCCCCATCGTCAGCAGTGACGCTCGCGCCAAGTGAAATTTTTGCCTCTTGAAGTCCGATTGGCTGGTCAGAGCGTGAATGTTTCAATTAATATGATCTTTACATTTTTCATTGCTGAAATTTATCTACAAATGATGTGTGCAATGAAGTTTGGTCTCTTCATATTTTTTGCTGTTTTCGTGTACACAATGACTATTTTCATTTACAAACTCTTGCTGGAGACCAAAGGAATTCCAATTGAAGAAATGGCTGAAATATGGAAGGCACACCTTGTTTGGAGAAAATATGTTGTTGACGAGAATGAAAAACCAACTAGTGCTCTCAATTATGAGATGGTTGAAGAGGTCAAGATCACAAAAGAAGGTTGAACATTTTTTCTTGATTCTTCTAGTTTGCAATAATGGTTTTGTTTATTTATTTAGGATTATATTTTCAACTCTTTTTTACTGTTAGAAACCATGTAACTTTAAGTTTATTTTTGTTGAAGAATAGTTTTGTTATTCAACTTGTATCTAGTTTTTGCTCGGTATACCATATATATGCGTGCTAGTGTGTGTGGCAGTGTCCATGGTGGGGTGTATGTGACCAACTATTTGATTTATTGTGACTAGCCATTAAACTGTGATCTTAAAATTCAATAATTTGTGACTTAAAAATAATTTGTGATCAACAAATTTGAAAATATGTGATTGATAGATAAACTGTGACCTATAATTTTTTTTGATCCGTGACCAATGAAATAAATTGTGACGTATAAAAATTTTAATTTGTGACCTCAAAATAATTTGTGACCAATTAATTTAATAATATGTGACCAAAAAATAAGTTGTGACATATAATTAAGTACATGTAACCATTAATTGTATAATTGTGAATTTATTATATTTAAATAATAATTTTTTAATTATTTAACTAAATATCTAAGTTTTACATTTTTAAAACTTAATACCTGATTTTTATAATTGTGAAACTTAATATCCGATTCGTCAACTCTTCCCCCTCAAAATTGTTATGAGAATGGAATTGAAGTGGACTTGGACTTGGACTTGGACTTGCTTTTGATTAGGAATGCTGCAGGCAGATTAATAAAGGGCGGTCTCCTAATTGGAAAAGAAGTGGGTGGTTGAGATTAAATATATATACACGCATACGGAGATTTGGGGGGGCGGCTGAAGGAATAAATAGAAATGGCAGAAGAAAGAGTTGCGGCTGAAGGGAAAAAAAAAATTACGCGGTAGAAGAAGGACGACAGTGGCAGCAAAAGAAAAAAAAAATCCAAATTTGTTGCACAATAATTCATCGTTAATTTGTGAATTAATCACATCTCGTCAATTTCTCGTGCCGTTTAAACTCTATTTATTTAATTTCGACATTATGTTAGGCTAAATTATTTTTGTGTTGGGATTACGATGGAATTTGTATCAAGAACCTTTTATATTTGAATTTTATCTGTTTTTTATATTAAAGCACGTTTTCAATTATTGAATGATTGCTCTGAATTTATTTTTCTCTACAATTATATATGCAATAGTTGTATGAGTTTTGTGGCTCGTTTTTCCTTTGAAAGATTGAAAATAAGTTAGATATAGTGTTAATTGTCGTAGATTTTGATAAGGAATAATAATATATCGTTATTTTTATGTGATATTTAAGTATTCATAAATTTTTAATATATTTTTATATGTTCGCATTTATCATAGTAATATAGTTGGATCGCATGTAAAAATATGTTTAATTCTACTCGAAAGAAATTGTTAAACAAATTAATTAATTTTCATAATTGAATCATATTATCAAATTTATAATTTCTGGGGATAAAGGGGATTGATATAAAAGAACGATATCCTAATACGTTTTTCATCATCATATATATATATTTTTTTATCAAACTTGCATTTAATTATAACATTGCATCAATTTTAGTTAATTTAGGTGTTGCATTCATAAATAGATTATTTAATTTATAAGAAAAATCACAAATTTCAATTGTTTCTGTCAATGTTAAATTAATTCGAATTTGAATTGATGCAATCCATGTGAGAACGATATTTGGACTCAAAATTCATTTTAATACTTGTTAACGAATCGTGCACTTGCGATATTTTACACGAATAATAATTTCGACTTTGCATACAATAGTCATTCTTCATTTGCAATTCACTGACTTGAACGTTAGAGTATAATACAGTAAACGGCATGTCATTATAAAGGACTTTCAGTAACAAGAACAAGCCATTATTATTCAAGAAACATCAACAGAAAACTCAAACAACGAGAGTAAAATTTAATTATTTATTGATATTCGTAAAAGAAAAAAAATACTTATAATCAAGTTAAATATTTATTTTTTACCACATTTTATGAGATCCATCAGCTTATAATCTCAAAAAAATTTGTCAAACAGAGGGCCTAAAATAAAGTTTTCTATTTACTTTTAATAATCTACTTTCTTCTGACATCTGCTTTATTTTTAACTTTATATTTTGTAAGTCTCACCGCCTCATAATCTTAAAAAACCTTTTCAAACAAGTACTTAAAACGAAGTTTTCCAAGTTATTATCCAAAATAGTAGCGGTGCACTTCTTAACATCCCAAATGTCCTGTCAACCACGAGGCCATGGGTCCTACATGCCAAATTTTTCCATTGCTATTGGTGGATACATTAAGATAAAAGAATTTGATTCGCTAGATTGTGTACGAGTTGGAACTGAGTGCAATTGCAAATTTGTGGTATGATAATGATTCTTGAGGCTCAAATTTGGTTTAACACCCAAATGGTGTCTCAATCATACAAATTGTTTTTAAACTTTAACTCCCTTTCTATCTTTTTTAATGCTTCCTAAATGTGGTCCAAAATGCAAATAGAAGATTTTGACAGACTTTAGCTAACCTAAAATATTATCTGTGATTAGGTTTGGAAGCACCATGATACTTCGAATATTTCGTACATAGAATCATTTGAATTAACGTACTGAGTGGAAAACAAATTTGAACTGTTAATTCCACTTCGAGTTTGGTTCTATTTATAAAAAATCATGAGATGAAAATATAAATTATTTATCATTATCTATCAGAAATAGAATAAATAAAATATGTTACCAAATATATGTTTCAGCATATTTTCAATTAATTGCAAATATGTCATCAAAATAGCATTCAATATGTAGCATAGCATAAATGCCAAATTACACATTCAAATAATAAATCAAAAATTAGAAACCAGCGATACGGAAGTATTATAGTTTACTAATGTTAAAAACAACATTAATTTGTTCACTTGAAAACAATATAATAATCAAAGTTGTCAATTTTATTTTCTATTCATCTCATCATTTCCTTAGCATCACATTAGGTCATTGGATAAGTGTGAATAACGGTAAAAAAATAAAAAATAAAAAGTTTATGAAAATGATTAATTCGATCTCAGAGTTGGATATCCACGATTACTGTTCAAGAATCAGAAACCTTCAGGATTCAGTCAATTCTCAATTTTAGTTCCTAATTTTTTTTGTTTTTGAAATCGAACTGAAATATCTTATTCACTAAAATGTTTACCCATATCTATGATACTGTAATAGGAGAATTAGAAGATAAAGACAATTATTGAAGTCAAACCTCCAAAATTGACCTTAAGATGGAAAATAATTGTAATTCCAATTTATTTTCTTTCTCCATTATTATACAAAAAGATATTTACTTGTGCCTACAAATGTCTCGAGCAGTGAACCCATAACACGACAATCCAATACAGGTTCCGGGCCACGCCTTGATTGAACCACCACCCATAAACCCACCGCTGAATTTAGTTTATGGGACCCATTATTGGGCTCTACTTCATAAATGCATCTTGAATGGGCCCCCACCAGAGAAAAGCCCAGCCACTAAATCTCAAGAGTGGCACTCATGTAATAGATTTTGACAAACTTTAGCTAACCGAAAATACTATCTGTGACTAAGTTTGGAAGCACCATGATAATTCGACTATTTCATAAATGGAATCATTTGAATTAACGTATTGAGCGGGAACCGTCGATTCCACTTCGAGTTTGGTTCTATTTATCAAAAATTGTGAGGTGACAATATAAATTATTTATCATTATCTATTAGAAATAGAATAAATAAAATATGTTACCAAATATATGTTAGCATATTTTCAATTAATTGCAGATATGTCATCAAAATAGCATTCAATAGGTAGCATAGCATAAATGCCAAATTACACATTCAAATAATAAATCAAAAATTAGAAACCAGCGATACGGAAGTATTATAGTTTACTAATGTTAAAAACAACATTAA
>CAIGRB010116541.1:0-10663 GCA_903798255.1 Fraxinus quadrangulata
ATAGTAGCTCTGCTAGAGGAACATCATATCTTGCTATACCCCTAAACTTATTTTCTAACATTAATTCAAGTATTTCTGATCACTCAAGTTTTTATAGAATATACTTGAACCCCATATCTTATTATTGTAACCACAATTGTGTCCTATACCCTAAACGGTTAAACACAATTGTCCAGCCAGTGAATACATATAAATTTTGGTCAAAATAATTTTTCTTTTCTACTTGAATCCTTCAACTTTAAATCAGTTGCTTTCCTAGACATGTGACATCAAACAAAATCAATCATGGTTATTGGCAACATGCTAAAGTAGCAACACCGAAATAAAATCTCAAAAAACAGTCAAAA
The DNA here is from genome assembly GCA_903798255.1 of Fraxinus quadrangulata. NCBI lineage: Eukaryota > Viridiplantae > Streptophyta > Magnoliopsida > Lamiales > Oleaceae > Fraxinus > Fraxinus quadrangulata. Next base: position 348 of record CAIGRB010116541.1, read on the forward strand.
ATCATAAAGGGTATATATGAGGTTATATAAGCCTCAAGATCTTGCACAAAGAGGAAGTAGGGATCCATTCACTCATTTACCCAATATTGGTTGTGAAAACACATGTGGTATGAAACACAACGCTACGATGTTTTCTCTCATTCTTAGGACATATGTCATATTCTTTATAGGCCCTGTTTGTTTCAAATTAAAATTCGATTTTAGTTTAAGTCAAAGTCAAACAATCAATATTAACCACATCTTTCATGGGTCCCACAACTTTTCAACCATGCAGTTCAAAAACGTCTATCACAATATACTAAAAATCTAATTTTAATTCCCAACAAACACCCACACAAACAAATAACACCGTATAGATCCTAGTTCACGTATTCTCCGATACCTAACTTGAGTTCTTCTTATGTTTATTTTTTCAGACAATCTCAAATCAAGAACTCGATCGGCTACGAAATAGGTTTAATGGATTAGCAAAATTCATTTTGATTACTTGTTGCAATCTCATCTTGATATCTAATCAGGGCGACTAGATTATGTACAAAACATGATCACTATGTCTCATCTCAGCACACTCCAAAATGTCTAAGGCAATTGCTCGTGTGAGTGAGCCAATCTCAACCAGTTCGACATACTTTCTATGTACATGCAAAATATTATCTCGTAATTCTACGTAATTTTAGAGATTCAACATTACCAACAAGTATAGCTATAAACATCTTTAGATTATGATGATTACAGACCATCATTTACATGGATTTATTGCAAAGACGCTTTCTTTGCTAATGTCTCTCATAGAAATACTATCGAGTGTTCGGTTTCTATCATGATATTTGAGATCATCAACACATGAGATAATTGCATAACTATCATGGATCTCATATTCACAACTAGTATCATTAGATGCCCAATATATCTATTCAAAACAATTTCTTCAAATATCAAGATATATATAACAAAATATGCTTCTTGCTCCTCTATATAGCAAGATTGTATAAATATAATAACTATTTGTGGTCAACTAATTCTCATCTTTAGTCAATATTTGCATATCTATTCTAATCACAAGTTATTGCCTCGACAACAAATAGAATAACTGACAGTAGCACTCTTCAGGTATTACAATACCTTTTCTAAGAACAACATTGATACAAACAGACTAGATCCATGACATGACAAATATTAGGGCGGGTATACATTATAGCATAATTGTAACTCCTAATCGCACTAGATATGATTCTCTAGATATTTTTTGTGCACTTATAATGTCCTTGGACATATATGAAGGCTCATATAGTCACCTTTCAATATAGGAGCATCCACAAGGTAACAATTCCACAATTAAAAATATTTTAGACTTATATGGTTGATTCAGCGGCATTGTTGCAGAAATAAGAAGGAATGTCAGAAGACGAAGAAATTGAATGTATAAAGACCCTAATTACAAGTATATATATGAGATACTGCAAATTCTTTGGGTTTCTTTCGTACTATCGCGAGAAGAAGAATGAAATTAGGGTTAAAGCAAAGACAAATGGGTACCCAATACTCAAAGACTGCTTTGTTTGTCAATTTTCCCGACAATATCGTTGAGCCAAAACCAGAACATGAATAGTAATAATCAGATAGACATGAATCGAAGTAACCCTTAAATGAACAGTGAGAAATATGTCATAAAGTTTTTCGTAAACATAACCAATTCTATGTTCATACACTCATATAAAGACATATAAGGCTTTCATAAGGCTTTCAGATGTCTAATGTGTTCCAACTCTTACTTTCAATATTATTTCTGTTGGTCAGTTGTGTGATTCTGGATACTTAGTTCAGTTTTCTTCTACTGATTGTCATGACTAGGATCCTCAATTTTAGAAGCAAGTGGGATAGGCCATAGACAAGGAGGGCTATAAGTTTTGGGCAATCTCAGACCACCACATGTAGCAACATCTAGTGCTGACTTGTCATCTTTCTCTTTGAATTCCTCTTCTTCTAGGTTCTATTTGTGGCATTCTAGCCATTGACATGTTTCCACTAGTCATTTAAAATTTTTAGTTTCTAAATGTCAATTGGGAGATTTGCAAACTCATGATATTTTTTATTGTAGTAGTTGCAAATTAGCTAATTTTCTACTTTACCTTTTCTCGAAATATTTCTCGTTCTGTTGCACTATTTGATCTTGTCCATTCTCACATGTGAGGACACATTCCTATTGTTACAAAATAAGGTTCTAGATATTATGTATCTTTTATTGATAATTATAGTCATTATTGTTGGGTCTACCTTATGAAATGAGGGTCTATTTTTCTTTCTATTTATCATTCTTTCAAACACTTGTAAAACTCAACATTTTGCTGTGATTAAGCTCTTTAGCTATAACTTAGGTGGGAAGTATACTTATGCTAATTTCTCTAGATTGCTTGCCTCTGATGGTACAACTTACCAAACCTCATATACTACTACCCCCACACACAAAAATGGTGTTGTTGAACGAAAGTATAGACACATTATAGAAACTGCTCACTCTCGTATCTTGTATGCCAAAGTGCCTAGTGAATTTCGGGAAGGAGCAATTTTCATTGTTGTTTCTTTAATTAATAAGATTCTATCTTCTCATGCTTCGAGTTTATTATCCTTTGAAAAGTTGTTTGGACATTCTCCTGATTATTATTCATTGAGAGTCTTTTGTTGTACTTGGTTCGTCCTTTGTCCTAAAGTAGAACATTGGTCCTTTTTTGTTTCTTGAGCTACGAATTGCGGGTTTGAACCGATATAATTAAATATTAAATCTCGACCTTCAAACGAAGCCTATGATTAATAGCCAGCCTAATTAATCATCATCGCCCCATGTTTGTATTTGGTATCAAAATACCTAACACTTCCAATTCAAAAGTTAATGGAAATTCGTTAAGCCTATACGAATAGTATGGCTTTTCTACTTTTGACATATATTGTATTCATCTTTTACGTTGTCTAAAAATATACTTTCCACATGGAAAATTTTTCCTTAAGAATATTGATAACATACTTCTCAATCATCTTATCATAAGTTTCCTAAATAGAAAAGACAACAATTGATGAAAAATTGCAGTTGTTGATTATAAAATACAAATTACCAAATTCCTGTCACTTAACTAGAGCTTTCACCTCCTAAACTTTGATTTTATGCTAAAAAAGGAGCAAGAGAAGAAAATATTAAATTTTGCATGCAATTATGTTGTTTTTTAAGTCACTCTTTACGCTCTCCTTCACATATGCTTTGATAACGGCTTTCGTTAATTTGGAATAACTAATGAAAGCAATTTTAAATATATTTACTTTTCCATTTTCATTTGGACGTTGATTGTAGGGTCTCACGTCATAAATGTTCACTCATGTCTAAGGCTGTCAATGGATTGAATTTTGATCCGAATCCGATCTGAATCCGACGAAATTAATTGGGAGATGGATTTAGAGTCTCAATCCGATAACCCGATTAAAATCTGAAACCGATAATTCGTTAACTAAATTGATCAAATATTGATATAGGTCAATTCGATCCGATAACAATCCGATCCGATTTATTATAAATAATTGAGTCAACAAAATATTTTTATGGCATATTATTTGTCACTAAAATAAATAAATTTAAAAAAAAAAGTAATCAAATTAAAAACATAAAAAAGTTGAAATTTTTATAATTATTAAACATGTTTAAGAATTGGAAAATTGGAAAAAAAAAAAGTTGATATCAACCAATAATTTAAAAACCGACACGAGCATCGATTCGAAAAAGGAAGAGGGTCAAAAGTCAAAAAGTCGAACTGTGGTCGAATCGGTATCGAAGCGGTTCTCAAATTGAATAAATAACTATACACATAAATGTAAAATATTATAAAAACAATAGATTTTTTTTTTAATTTTAGTTTACTAATTCAAAGTAAAAAAATATCTATATATTTTTTAATTAAATTTATTACTGTAATTTATTTTACAATTTCAAAAACTAATAATTAATATGTAACAAATAATTTGATTTATTAATGGAAATAATGAAATAAAATATTTATATTTAGAATTAAAATTTAATTTTACCTTATCCCACATTGAATGTCAATAGAAAACTAGAAGAATATCTCTCCTTTAAAAAGCAAAATCATGATGGTAGAAGTCACTATTGGGCTTGCTAGTAAAAATAGTTGGGCCTCAAGTTAGTTCAAACTTTTTCAAAGAATATAAAATCATTTTATTTGAAAAAATCGGATCGGATTATCCGATCGGATATCCGATAACATAGCAAATCGGATATGTATTTAACAATCAAATATCCGTTGGATTATCTGATCTGATCAGATAGGATCGGATCTTATCGGAACAGATCGGATCGGATATAGGCAAATTCGATCCATTTACAGCCCATACTCATGTCATCTTAGGCTATCACACGTTTCGATCGTTGTTATGAACCTTCACAAGAAAAGGATATAGGATTGCACACATTTCGATCATCCTTAAAAAAATTGCTTAGAAGGACTCGCACTTGATCTCCTGAATATTTACTGTTAACAAATAGTCTCCGAAGTCTATTTTAAAAAAAATTTACTGTTATGCGAACCTTTTTTTTTTAATTTCTTGTTTATTTTGGTACGTGGCTTGTATTAAATTAATGCGTGTCTTGCACATGCGTGATTTGAACAATTTGCACATGGGTGAAATCTTATTTGGAAGTTTCTATTAAATATTAATTTCGTAATATGTACTCTAAAAGTGATTTCGAAAATGCATCCTTTAGTGCTGAAGCTATTAGATAGGTTTAATGATGACGGGGTAAATTCGTCGTCATCATCATCCGTAAATGTGCTATATTCGAATTTTATGCCCTGGAAGGTGATTACCCAAGATGGTACATGTGTAAATCCGTAAATTTTTAGACAATGTGAGGGTTCACATCCCAAGGATAAAAAGAATGAACTTTTAGATGTGACTAGAAGTCCTAGTGAGAACGAGCATGAAAATGAGGTATATGAGTCTTTAGAAATATTCTCCAATATTTAAGATACTAATTCATGCCTTTTGGATAATTATCCATGAATTTTGCGGAGAAACACGGAATGGCCTTTAGGGTTAAAGTGAGAGTGAAAAATGTTAAGCCTGCGTTTGGTGCTCATTTTTCTCATTATTATTTACAAATTAATATAAATTGTTTCTGATTATAGTTTTCAGCAAATTTTTTTATATTAAAAATAGATTAAGAAAGTTCAGTTGCCCATTGTATTTTTAAATAAGCAAATAAATAATACTGCAAAAATGAGACTAAACTCTATTTAGGATCCATTCTTCAAAAATATATTTTTCTCTCATCTTTTCAATTACACATTTTTCAATAAAATAATATTACACGTAAATACAAAATTTTCCCTTATTTTTTAACCACACATTATCTAAAATATTAATATTCAAAAATACATTTTTTTCCAAACAAGGGCTAAATATTTGACTATCATATAAAGCATATTAACAACATTTTNTGGTATAAATTCACCATATTTTATTTATGTTAAAAATTCATAACATATGTTCCCTCGAACATTTTTGAAGGCTGAGAGATGTGTCATCAACTGAGATTTTAATGAATTTTAAATTCAAGTGTTCAAATTCAGATTTTAATGGATTTTAAATCATTCAAATCATGAATTTATAAGGATTTCCTTAATAAAATAATTTCAAAATATTTGAAAGAATATCAAGGTTAAAAATATACATAACCAACTCTTTTGATATGGATTCTATGGAAATCTATTCAAATCCATCGGAATTCATAATCTTTTAAAATTAATTAAAAGAGTGTAGCTGATGACAATTTCATCCAAAAGTTTTTGAAGATAGAGTAAAAATATTTATTTACCCCTTTTATTTTAAATAAGCCAAGATAAACACAAAATCAAGATCTTTTCCCCTCTTTTTAAAACATGCTAACAATATTTTTGAACGAAAACGCTAGTTAATGAATGGTTAAATATAAGAATATGACTCAAAAAGTTAAGAATATAAATTTGATAATGAATAAACTCTTATTTGATCCTCATTATTTCCAAAATATATTCTCTTCTTTTCAACCACATTCTTCAATAAAATAATATTCCTCGCAAATTCAAAAAATTTCTTTATTTTTCAGCTATAGACTCTCTATCAATCTACTATTCCAAATGCATTATTAGCCAAATAATGGGGCTCAAACAAGGGCTCAAGGTTAATAATCTTTAATATAATTAAAATTTGGTGTATTTAAAAAAATATAGATGTGGTGTAAATATTACCGTCCAATATCCATTGGAAAATTTGAAAGAAAACCCACACCCCTATGCCTTAAGAAAATTTTATCGTTGAATTAAGCATGGTGTACAATTAGTTTGACACCCTTTGAGGTGTCAAAATGAAGGCCATTGATTTGAATAATTGCTAATAAAATTAATGGAAAAATTATGTATCATGTCAAAGAGTATGTCAACAATAGTGTAAGTGTAGTAAAATTATTTTATCGTTTGCATTTATAACATAACAATCATGCTTCATATAAATCTCCTTTTATAACATTCTCTTATTGGATAGTTTAGAAAATAATAATTTTTACAACCAATAATTTTTTTTACAATATTTCCAGTGTCAACAATAGTGGTATAGAAATGAGTGTACAAATGACATAATTCAGAACCATAAACATTGAAATTGATAAGTGAAAATTATACCCAATCAGATTTTTTAAGTTTCAACTTCAAAATTCAGATTTAAAGTGATTTTTATATAAAAATCAGGTAATAATATAAATTTTAAATATTAATAATAATATTATAAAATTAAATAATCTACAAACCCACCCCCCAGCCAATTTAAATTTATCTACACACCCCATCCTACCCTCCAACCAACCCCACGTAATCTACCCTAAACCCCAATTCAATTTCAAAAACCCTTCTNTTAAATAATCTACAAACCCACCCCCCAGCCAATTTAAATTTATCTACACACCCCATCCTACCCTCCAACCAACCCCACGTAATCTACCCTAAACCCCAATTCAATTTCAAAAACCCTTCTCTCCCTTCTCTCTTCTCCGACGGTGAGGCGTGACATCAAAGGAGTTGAGGGGCGGCATCGGAGACATGGCACCTCCAACGTTGAGACGCGATATCGGAGGCGAAACCTTTTCACGCAGCTGCAATTGTAATTATGATTAATTAATTTGATAATTTGTGATCGTGAAATAAGTTGTGATCTATAAAATTTGTGATCGATAAATAAATTGTGACCTATAAATTTTTTTTATTTGTAACCGAAAAATAATTTGTGACTTATTAATTTGATAATATGTGACCAAAAATTAAGTTGTGACTTATAAATACATAATTGTGACAATAATATATTTAATTAATTATTTCAGAGAAATTTATATCAGATTTTTGAAATAATATGCCTTATTTCTTAGTTTTGATATGAATCTTACTTAACCTGTTATGAAATTTTCCCTATTGATAAACTGCTATTACGACCCAACATTATATTGAACAAGTGTTCGGCCCAAACTCACTAAAACCCCATTGCGTATGCCATCGATCTAGGGTTTTTCTTTCTCTTTCCCGCAACAGCACACACTGAACGGGAGTGGAAAACAGGGCGCGAAAAGATGAAGACGATACTCTCATCGGAAATTATGGATCTACCCGACGGAGTGAATATTAAGGTGAAGGCGAAGGTGATCGAGGTGGAGGGTCCGAGGGGTAAGCTGACCAGGGACTTTAAACATTTGAATCTGGATTTTCAGCTAATCACCGATGAGGAGACCGGGAAGCGGAAGCTCAAGGTTGACGCATGGTTCGGTTCCAGGAAGACCACTGCAGCCATCCGCACCGCTCTCAGCCATGTTAATAATCTCATCACCGGTGTTACCAAGGGTTACCGCTATAAGATGCGGTTTGTGTATGCTCACTTTCCCATCAATGCTTCCATCACTAATGTCAACAAGTCTATTGAGATCCGTAACTTCCTGGGCGAGAAGAAGGTCTGAATTCTTTAATCATTTTTACATATCCGTGAAAGCTTTGGATTGTTTATTTAATTTATGTTTATGATTTGTTTGTTTCCATTTCATATGGCCTCGTCATTTGTGAATGGCTAATTTGTGAAGTGACCTTATTTTTTTAATTGATTAAGCGTGGATATTAATATTGATTATATTATGGAACTCTTTTTGGGTTTATTGTTTTAGTTAATAAATGAGAGGCCATTTTTGAGTCTTATTTGGAAGAGAAAATGATTATTCCTCTGTAGAAAGAACCTTTGTTATGCTGTTGATTTTAAAATCTTTGTTTTTATTTGCTTTGATAATTATTGGAATTTTCAAAGATGATATCAGTTATTTATTTAATTGTCTGTACTGTGGAAGTATGTGAGGCTCAAGTGAAAAACTGTTTGTGAGTTACTATGCACCACTATTGAGTACTTCTGCTTAAAAGCTTCTTCTTGAGTATGTATTTATGTTGATTTCAATCATTTATAAAATCACCGTTTGATAAGAACAAGGTGCAAATGCATTTATATTTATATCCTTGTATTAGGAAAAATTAGGGGTTCTTGTTTGCAGTGAGAATTACTTGTCTTGGCAGACTTGTATTGCATTTTCTTTCTACATTCTATACTGACTGCTGTCTCAATTTGTTCAGATGCTATTACGTTCATAGAAATGCTGCATGTGTATGACCTTGTTGGGACTGAATCAGAGTTTAGGTTGATTAACTTGTTGACTATATCAGGTTAGGAAGGTGGATATGCTTGATGGTGTCACAATTCTCAGATCAGAGAAGGTTAAGGATGAATTGGTTTTGGATGGAAATGACATTGAGCTTGTTTCGCGATCATGTGCATTGATAAACCAGGTAACGCATGCTTGCCTACTTTCTCTAGTAGACGGTGGATATCCATACATTCATTTATGTAATTTGTACATGGACTCATCCATATTCATCACACTCGTATTGAAGCTAATATTTCATTTACTGACACACCTCGAGCTGAGACTGCGCAATTTGTGTTTTGTTTGACAGAAATGCCATGTGAAGAACAAGGATATCCGGAAGTTCCTTGATGGTATCTATGTCAGTGAGAAGGGAACCATAGTTGAGGAAGAGTGAGTGGCTTAGTTGTTAGGATGACCTTTGGTGCTTATCTTTGATTGGTTGTTAATCTTCATTTAGCTACCAAGGAGACTTCCTATAAACCCATCTGGACTGTCTGCAATTTTGTGGTAATGAGATCTCAAATTTGAATCTCCTGGTGTTTCTGCTTAATGTAATTTCTTTTGGTTTTCGTACAATTGTGATCTTTGTACGTTCAAGTTCAGCAAGTCATGTTGGGGTGGTCATTGTGTATCATGCTGATCATTTATTAGTCTAAATTTCTTTAAGATGGATTTGAATTTGCATTAAACGTGTGCGGCAATATATTTTTGGGAAGGATTTGGAAATGGCCGTCTGAAATTTTGGAGTTGAGCCTTGTGCTATGATCCTATCTTGGTGGAATTTTCACGCTGTCAAGTTTGTTGTTTCCAGTAAATCTAACTTTCGAAGTTACCAGTATTCTTTTTCTTCATTAGTTTGCAAGTTCTCAGTGCAACTCCAAGTTTCGTCTTTTAAATTGTTAAGCTTTGCTTAACATTAATAGATTTGTAGATAGGATAAAAACTTTTAACTATTGACGTGACAATAGAATCTTATTTATAATTTTCTGCACCAGTCATATATTCAGAGAATCACACTTACGGTTTTTTTTACAACCTTATTAATTTTTTTTATTTTTCATTTGACTTTAATTTTAAGCTTTTAAAATATTTTATCCGTACAAAAATTAAAAATAATTTTATTTAAATAGATAAATAAGATTTTAATTATGGTGATATCTATATTATGAAATAATGATCTTATTTTGTTGTAAACTTTAAAAGTATGTATGAATTTTCTATAAATCTATTAAGTAGAATTTATCTAAGTGAAAACTAATATTATGAAAAATATTCTAATTTTTGCATTTTGAAAACTTGAAAATATATAATTGACTAATGATAAGAATTATTAAATAAATATAACTCTTGTTTGATATTCATTTTTCTTAAAATAAATTTTTCTCTCTTCTTTTCAACAACATATTCTTCAATAAAATAATATTACGCGTAAATTCAAAAGACATTTCTTATTTTTAATCATACATTCTTCATCAATCTACTATTTCAAATATATTTTTACTATAAAATAGGAAACAAACTGACTCTAATATTTTATAATTTTAAATATTTGATA
>CAIGRB010116556.1:0-14842 GCA_903798255.1 Fraxinus quadrangulata
TTTCTTTCAGGTTGATCATTGTATGTGGGAGTTTATATAACAACATCTATGGCTGATTGTGTTTGTTCTGTAATACATCCATACCTATAAAATGGATGGGTACCGTGTATTGATCCTATGCCATATAAGGAAAAATTTTCCATTTGATCCAGGTGGTGTAGTGATGAGTTGGGTAGCAGGCTGGTTATTTCCTACGCGACTACAAAGCATAGATTCGAGGACGAATCCTTTCAAAGAGAGAGGGGATGCTATGATCCGGGATAGATAATCACTTGGTTGAGTTTTGGAGTCCAAATTAATGAAGTTTACAAGCCAAGGTTCAAGTTTTATGAAGGGCTCGGGAGCCGTAACGTGTTGGATTCAAGGTTTGGAATATATCTGGAAAGAAAACGAGTGACATAGATTAAAATGGGCATAACTCTCAGCTCGGTTGTCGGATTTTCGCCCATGAGTATAATTTGGAATCATCACAAAATTATGCACAAAGGTACATGGGCACATGGTACTTTTGGGCTTGCAGTCTCACAAAAACATGCTATGAACAAGTTGGCAGAATTTTCTTATTTTCACGAGATTTCCTTGTTAATCTAGGATTCTATTTTATTTCCAACTTTGACAGTATTCCCATGATCGAGATGAAAATCACAATATTTACTCTTGTCTCTAGTGTCTGGGGGGATCGCATCCTTGTTAATCATTTAAGCTCCTTAAGGTCCTTGATTTCCATCAAAATATTGCATGTAAGTTGTTTAAACCAGTGAATAACGTCAATAGTACCTCCTATCTCTACTTACCTCGGCCAGAGTCCTATCTTAGATTTGACTCGTATTGTCTCTTATACTAGGGCCTTTCAATGGTCGGGCCAGTCTTTCTTGGGTACATTGTTTTCTCCATGTTTATGTATTTTTCTCCTTGGGTAAGAAGTTCGGCCACTGATTTTAGTAGAGTTTTTGACAAGGATATCTTTATTGCATATGTAAAGGTAAAGATAACTTCATGTATAGGTTAATATCTAGAGCCTTTCTTTGTTAAGTGCATCATAAAATTATGTAAGGACTTATTTTATCCATGGTGGAGCTACATGAGAGATGGTGCAGTTTTCCTAATGCATTTCCTACTTACAAAGAAAATAGATAATTTATTGGCCAAATCTAAGAATGAGGCTATGGAATTATAGAACCAATCCCTAGCAGCATTAGTCAGGGTTTGCAGAAAAGCCTTGCTCATCATCGAATCCGGAGCAAGTAGAAAATTCACGACATCAGTATATATATTGAGATGGTTGATCGGGTTGGTAGTCCCATTGTACTCTTTTATGTAGGGATATTTGAAGTTATCTGGTAAGGAATACGATAAGATCTCAGAGGTGAATGGAGTATTACAGGTAAAATCAATTGACCTCTGGGTGTTTTGAATTAGACCGGTGGTAATCTCATCCTGTATGATCATCGTGAGTTTGCCCTAGTCTTTAGTAACCGATCTTGAGGCCATATGAGGTATGCCCTAGGTTTAGGTTCCACTATTATGATGGGTATGGCGAGGAACCCGAGCGCGATCATTGTCTATAAATTCTCTCAAGGGTGCTGTGCCATTGCCTGTGCCAATGCCGAATTCCTTTGACTTAGCAATTGAGTTAATGTTTCAACTTTTTGGTAGAGCTCTTCGAATGCCCTAGTGGTAAAAATTGCTGGTTGTGCATTAGTATTTTTGATGATTCCTCTTAAAGAATTGGGAAATCCACAGTATGAGGTCATTTGGAATGGATGAGCTTGCTAGAGGAAAACCTCAACGTGTATTAACCATGGCTTTTGGTAGTGATTCCTACTTATGGCTCCAAATTTTTTTCAAAAATCATACTATTGATTTTTGAGCTTGATTATTAGAATGAGTACGAACACGATCTTCTAGTACCTAAAACAAAGGTCTCGAGGTGTATCCTCGTCATCCTATGATGCTTACGTTAGAGAGATAATTTATACGTGAGGCTATAAATTGAAAATTATGTAAAAGTGTACCTAAATAATGAATTGAAATCTAGTATTTCCTAGTAAGTTTAAGCCACTTCATTTTCCTCATCTAAAATTAAGAATTATAGGATGTTTAAGAGTTTTACCAAGCTTAGGAGTTGTGATTTAATAGATATTAGATAATATGGTATTTAGATGAGGATGAACCTCTAGTAGTACAGTCCCACCATGATAGTACAAAAGAGATATAGTAGGACTCAACCTTATCGAACCTTGGATAAGCTTTATCTTTTGGAAAAGTCCTAATGGATTAGGTGATGTTTGAAGGAAGGTTAAGGCTTGTCCCCAATTAGACCTAAAAACCATAAGGAGAGATCTATGCTCGAGGCCTGAGCCCAAGGAGACAAGCCCAAAGACCTCAAAGTGCATCTCATAAAATTCCTCGGGTCATGACAATTTTTGGCAACATCAGGTCCAAATACTTTTCACTTCTCTAAAGAATTCAACTATGACTTTACAATTTCTTTCCATTTTGGTTAATCATTTCTATTTTTAAAAATTTTTAACTGACTATGGTTTAGGATCATCATTTTGCATGATTTAAAAGTCACGTTATAGGCAAAATTATTATTTATGACAATATTATTTTGTTCCCATAATATATTAGATAATAAATAATTTATAGAAAATTTTACTATTTTCGGACATTTGTGGTTCCATGGGAACCATATCATCAGTATTTGATTGATCAATCTTGTAGGAGGGCTTTACTTATATAGTATATTAGCAGTTGTTGGGTTTTTTCTTCTCTCATGAGAACTGAACTGATAGCCTCTTAGAATACAACCAAGGACAGTAATAGGGGTTTATCAGCTTTAGGCTTAAAGAGGAGGGAGGCCTGGTCAAAGTGCTCTTTTAGCTATTATAAGGCCTCTTTGTATTCCTCGGTCCACTGGAACCTCTTCTTTTCTTTAAGAATTTGAAAGAATGGAAGACACTTGTCAGTGTCTTTTGAGATGAAGTGACACTAAGCTGCCGCCTGCCTAGTGAGGCTCTATACCTTCTTTGGCTTCTAAGGTGACTTCATCTCTATCAAGGCCTTGACTTTCTCAGCCTTAATACCCCCTTGCTTGATCATGTAGCCTAGGAACCTATTAGAGGTGACATTGAAGTTGTACTTGAGAGGGTTCCTCCTCAAAATTTGGAAAGTTACATCTAAGTTCTTAAAGCGATCCTTTATTTTGAGGCTTTCAATGAGTATGTCATCTACGTATAACTCTGTTGCCAATGAACTTAGTAAACATTTCGTTCACCAGCCTATGGTAGGTGGCTCCGATATTTTTCAACCCGAATGGCACCACCTTCTAATAGTAGAGGCCTCAATCAGTGATATAGGAGGTGTGCTCCTTATATCCAAAATATATGGAGATTCGATTATAAATTGAATAGGTATCCATTCTCAATAATTTATGCCGTGTTAAAGAGTCTACAAGTTGATCTGTTCAAGAGAAAAGAAAGCTATCCTTGGGAAAGAATTTCGGTAAGGATGGAAAAGTCTATGCAGACCCTTCACTTACCATTATATTTCTTCACAAGGACTAGTTTGGAGATCCGCCTCAGATATTGAGCTTTTGTAATGTAGCCATTAGCTATCAGCTTCTCAACCTCTTCTTTCAATGTTGCATACCTCTCTAAGTTGAAGGACCTCTACTTTTGCCTATGCAGAGTGCACTTAGGGTTAATCTTGAGGTTGTGGCATCTTGCCTTTGGGTCAATGTTGACCATATATTTATGCTTCCATGAGAAGATTTCCATGTTTTTTCATAAGAAGCCCTTGAGCTTCTCCTTGGCCTTCATTGATGGGTTCTTTCCTACCTTCAATGACTTGGTAGATCTATGGAATCGACTATGAAGCTTTCCACTCTTCCATGGAATCTGTTTGTGAATCAAATCCAATAATGGGTGTGTCCATTCATCATACAAGACCCCTTTCTTAGGGGTTTTCCATTGTTTAGGAGCTTCTACCATTTCGATGTTTTCCATTTGTTCAGGGGTTTCCTCTTCTTTAGGGATGTCGACCATTTCAGTGTCAACTATCACCATATTGACCTCACGAGGGGCTGCTTTCCTTAGGGAGTTCATTTTTTGTAGATTTTAATACATAGGTGATGTATGGAGGTGATAGCCCATAGCTCCTTTAGGATATGTCTTCTTATGACTCCATGGTAGGCTGATCTCTTATTTACCACAAGGTATTCCATATAATGACATGCTACATGGGGATACTTTCCTATTTCGACCTCAAGAGTAATTTTACCTCTTGGGATCATGTTGTCACCTGTGAATTCATAGAGTGGAGAGGCCATTGGGATGAACTTATGGTCCACTAGCATCTAGTCGTGGGTGGCTCCAAAGATGATGTTGACGGAGGTTTAGTTTTTCACCAAAATGCACTTCAAACTATTGCGAGATACAATTGTCCTTACTACTAAAATATCACAATGGGGTTAGTGTACACCTGTTGCATCTTTCTCAAAGAAGGTCGGGCTCGATAATCTTTGTACTAGGAGTTCAGTTGTTTACTATGTAGCTCTTTAGAGTTTTGCCAACCGCCTCCCTCATGTCCGGGAGGTATTGAATTGGTGAATTTCCTTTTGAGATTTGACCAAATCCTAATGCTCGTAAGCGTGCAGTGATGCTATTTAAATTGGGAACTAAGATTGGGGTGGATTTAATCAAATTGATCTTTGACAGAATTATCTATGAGGGACCAAGGAGAGCCAAGTAGTACACACTTCCTTACCCCAGTCTAATTCACCACTTCTTATCTGACTTGGGGATACCAGTTTTACCCTCTGATAGATGCTCCACTACCATCTCCACTCTAGGAGTGAATAAGTTTGGTAATTTGGAAAGTGTTCCCACTCTAGCACCCAGGGTTTCTAAACACATGCTTTCGCAGGATCATTCTAAATGGTTGGACTTATTGGAGAATCATCCAAGGGTGGTCAAAAACTAGATGAGTACAATTTTCTCAAGAACCCAAAAGATGTGCCAACAGGAGCAAGTGCTGTACAGGCTGTGACTGCCTGTCCAATTCAGGAAGGACCATAAGCGTATGATTCCGACTTACATCCTTCAGCACAGACCTGGGATACTAAACCTTCAGAATCTATTGTTTCCCACAAGTATACTGCTCATCCTGAATCCCCTAGTGATGATCTGGTTATGCCTTCCTAACTTCTAACTCTTGATATAACTATTTGATTGTGCTGTATAACTTGACACTAACTATTTGGGATATACATATATTGGATGACTATATGGTTGGTTGGTATGTTTGCTCCTCCACCTTTATAGTGGGCCTTTTAATTTGAAAAAAAAGGGGGAATAGTGTTTTCGAGATTTAGATATGTGGTGATGAAAGAACATCTATTTGCAATATATAGGAAGTTTGATTTATGCTAAGTTTGATAACTTTTTAGTTTGCAGATGTATTACTCTTCCTTGCTACTGTCTTGATGCGTATCTGATAGCTATTATATGGCCTACATACTATGTGATACATTGGTTGGTTTTATGTATTTCAGATGTCTATGTTAGGAAGAGTTCTGTTGCATAAAAGAACTAACTAAATGAGAGTAGTTTATATACTTTATTTTGCAAACACTCTACGCATACTAACAAAAGTGACATTAAAAATTCAAAAGATGATTTTTAACACAGCAGCCTATACAGAAATATATATTTACCATCTTGGACATAGTTTGATTGGTCAAATAATTAAAATAAGGAAAGATTGATTTAACAAATCAAAACATTCCTTAAGTTAATTATGTACCATATCAAACAAATTTTATATTATTTTTACCTGTAAAACTATCATAATTTAAGTAAGAGACGTTCGTGGCTTGGATGATTCTTTATGTAAGTAAATAAAATCATTAAGGGACAGACCAATGCTTTTGAGAAAATCTTCCTTCGCCTGGTGAACCTACATGACCAAGTTATGACCGTCACCAGTGAGTTCAGCCCCACGTGATGTTCCATTGAAGTATCTCGAAGTAAAAACATTGTTCTTCAACCGTGATTGAAGAGAACCCATTAGAGCGTAAATGATATAATTTTACTTAAAGATCAGACTACTTAGTGTGAGTTAAGATTGGTGAATTTTAATTCAAATAATGGTTGCGGTTGAATACAATAATGAAGTGGCGATAAAGTCAAGATCGGAGGGTTTGATTCCATTTCTTCAACAAGTTAGAAGAATAAGAAAATGAAGGATTTGTTCTTTATTTGCTTTTGATTATTTTTCCTAATTTTGCAAAATTACAAAATCGAAACTATTATATTTTCTATTTTTTTGATTGTGGATTATTTCACCCGTGGAATGGAGCCATGGATGCTTCCCTTAGGGATCTACCAAGCTATATCTAGTGTTCACTCGTGTTTATTTCCGTATTTGATTAAATTTAGTAGAACACTAGTTTGTTAACTCGTGTTATTCATAATTGAATGCGAAACTGCCTATAGGAAGTTTTGATTATCCGACGAAATTTGCCTGAAATGAATAATTAGACAAATTATTAAATTAACTAGATTTTAGTATTTAACATAATTAATCTGATGCATATTTTGAAAGTATACAACTTAGTCCTCAAACTTTGCAATTGTGAAATTGTGAATTTCCTCTGATTGCTCTCTTAATTCTTTATATTGAACGATTACAATTGGATTGATCTTCACGTGCTTCGAATAAACTCTAATATACCCTAATTTTACTTATTTCACGTCATTTTCTTCCAAGTACATCCAAACTAGGATTTTACCTACAATTAATATATTGACACCAAATTAAATAGATATTCGCTCAACTAGCTATAACTAATTAAGTAAAGAAATTCAATATAGGTGAATATTCCGCACGATAAGTGCATTTTATGTATTTATCCTTGCTTTTATTTTTATTCAATTATATGTAATTTGAGTGATTATCTACATAATTTTCTATATTATGTTAATTGTAAGAAAAGTCACAATTAGTGTAAAACCGGTTATTTGAAGCTTAATTGGAGTTGACTAGAACAATTGAAGATTAATCGGATATCAATTGATGAATTGAAAGTATTGATGGAGTGCTCGGTTTTGGGAGTTAAATCAGATATTTGAAAATTTTGGATATTAAATGCAAACATTTTAAAATTAGCATCGAGTTGAATATTAGAAGATGAAGGACTACAATAAAATGAGAACATTGGTTTAATTGAAAAAAAAAAGGAACTGTTTCATTTTACTTCTAAAATTCTTTGCGGAATTCAATTTGAACAAATCAATTTGAACGAGTATTTTGACATAAAATATTGTTCTACAAATACAAGCCTTAGTCCAACAATCAAATGAGACTTGAAGATTTTATTATGCACATAGTATACAAGCCAAATGGGCCTCTTCGAACAATTCATATCATTACAAGAAAAGGGAGCTCCAAAATGAGAAAAAAAAAAAAAAAAGAGAGAGAGAATTAGTAAAGAAACTAGAGTTTCAAAATCTTTACAAAAAGAAGGCGAATTCTTGGTGACAGATTTTCATCATTTCCCCCCTTTTCCTTAAACTTAGATGATTTACTTTAATTGCTTCTCATATTTTCCTTCTTATATGATGTGTAATTAAGTAATTAGTTAGGATGAACAATTGTAACATAGTTTTCAACATTGGTTTTGAATCTCCATGTAATGTTGCGAATTTTTTTTACTTCCACTCTTAATGTTTTGAATTAATTGTCCTTCCATTCATTGATTTGTGAACAATAATTACGTCTTGAAATGAATTATTTATTTATTTATACCACGTAGTAAAGATCCACAATTTGAATAAAATGATAGAGATATACTTTTATGGTTGTTGAGGTCAGTAAATAAATTGTTGATGATTGAATGCTAATTATTAAGGCTTATTCAAATTCAAATAGAGATGCAGTTGATTGGCTTAATTAGATATGATTGGTCTGAACTCGAGAGATGTAACTTAATTAATTTAGAAGAACTCGATCGAGTACACGCAATTAATTGTTATAAAATTTTGTAATTGAGATTAGCCCTTGTTTGGGATCCATTTTAAAGAGATTTTGGGGAAAAAAATATATTTTGGAATAGTAATTTTTTTAGAGAATGTATGATTAAAAAAGAAGTAAAATTTTTGAATCTATGTGTAATATTATTTATTTAAGAATGTGTAGTTGATAAGAAGTGTGAGAAAAATAATTAAAATTTTATTGGTGCCCAAATAGGGGCTAAGTAAATAATTGTGGTGAACTCGTAAATTCTAGCACTTTAACCATCATAATAAATTCAACTTTTCTACTTCTGTATATTTTTATTGTTTTTGTAAATTTAAAATAAAAAATCACATAATGAAAAGAAACAATTCTATTTATTTTCGATCAAATTGAAATTATGAATAGTTGAATCAAATGTTTGATAGTAGTCCTTGTGTGAACAATAATTCGAATTCTTAGATCAATTTTATTACTTATTACGATCCGTACACTTGTGGAATATAAAATCAACAATAATGTACTTATTAGATACCCCTTACATCAACACCAATGCATTTATCAGACTATTAATAAACATTTTAATACAGAGTAACCCATCAGTCCTTAACATGATAACACTGGCCCGCTCTACTGCAATATTATTTAACCCTGTTTGTTTCTCATTTTTCATCCATAAAAAAAAAAAAAAAAGACCGTATCCATCACATCAAAGTATCAATTTTGAATTTCCATCTCTTGTGTAGGGCCCAATAACGACTATATTTTTCATTCTCATTCTATAATAATGTGGCTCAAATAAACTCTTAATACAAGATAAATAGATAATATCCAAGTAAAAAAGCTTCATAATGATGATGTCGTTCACATTCCAATAATCTTTTCTTCTTCTTATCATTGTACATAATTGAAATGATATTTTCATACGCACTCTCAAAACTATACAAGCCATAGCCTTTTGTTCCCTCATTCATTTTCGCTTGGCATTCGAGTCCTGAACTTTGATTTTTAGAGAATTCAAGTCCTTTTTGGAGGAACATGTCGAAAAGTCTGCTAGATAATCACGTGTCAAGCACGTGACATCTTCTTTTAAAGGCATTCTAGTCCATTCAATAAACTATAAAAATTTAGAAAAAAATAAAAATAAAAATAAAAATGGAAGATCATTTTAGTTGTCTCTATCACTCACGTGAAGAGATTGATTTTAGGATCATTTGGAGATTTATTTATAATTTGGTCAATGTCAAGTATTATGCTGGATAGCAAATTTGTTAAGGATATGAAAGCTGTGAATTCTTTGAAATAATACAAGTAATTTCAATTCAAAACTAACAAGGACAAACAACAAATTTCTCATTCTTTATTAATTTTTGTCGTATTGAACCACCAAATCACGTATTTTCGTGTAACAATACCGAGGTTAATAAATAATAATTAAAAAAAAAATGCTTTGTTGTAAAAGTATTATGTCACCATTTTTATAACGTGTTATAAATTAGGAAGAAGAGAAAAAACAAAGTGAATAGACTTGTGTTTATTTTAATGGGAATCAAAACCTCATATTTATATGGAAGAATTAGAGTTACAAGAAATAAAATGGTCATTCATAATTGAGAAAATTGTAGCAATAGTCCAAAATCTTTGATTTTTCACAGTCTCTATCATAATCTTTCATTTGTGTCACTCACAATCCCAAATATTTCAAAACCTCGTACTTGGGATCCAAATGAATGAAACCTGTTAGTTGACTAAGAAAAGTGGATTTTAACCAATTTTGATCAAATTGAAATGAGTAAAATTGTAACTTTAGAACTATCACATTAAATAAATGATCAAAAAAAAAAAAAAAATCAGAAAAGAAATAAAAAAGGTTATCGTCTTTACCCACTCCACCTCACCCTACCCTACCCCGACAGAACCAAACTAATCACAAAGGCAGTTTCAACCCCTTCCCGCTATCACACATCGGCACACAATTTCATTTTCTTCACCCTATTCCCATCCCCACCTCCACCAAAGTTTCAAAACCCATATTTCCCAATTCACTCTTGTAGTAAAATATATTTTATATTTTTAATTATTATTTATTTATTGGCTTGCTTAAATTAGAATGATTTTTAAATGTCAAAACATATGTCAAAAGGTGTTCAACTGATACAGTCCAAACAAGTAAATGAGTCAGTCATGACTAACTGGGTGCTATAGGTAAACAAATTTCTTAGCTGTGGTTTTTTAGGTTTTCAAACCCTAAACGAGATATAATCATTATATATCTTATAACAACATATAAATGAACGTGTATTTACCATCATGGATATATTTGCATAGTTAAATAAGCTTCCGTTTGACACCTTTTTTTTTTTTTTTTTTCTCTTTTTTGAATAGGAATTTGCATTTCGTGTAAGCCCCAATGTCCTTGATAATGCCATACTCATCTGACAGGGGTCTTTCCAACAGGTTGTTTGGGTAAAAAGCTGGTGGCATTATTTAAGAAATCCCAAGAATGCCCTTCAATTTTGCCTTTTGATATTTGTGGTAGGTGTTGGCACGTGATAATTAGCGTGGTTAAAATTGTAGGTACATTGATTAGTGTTGAAAAGTCATACAATTGATTTTGCAACAAAGAAATCATTTCATTAATGCAAATTTGTGTTGAAAAGTCAACAAATTGAAGGATTACACCAAGAAATATTTTCGTTCATAAAAACTTCGTGAAGCTCCAACTCAAAATTATTTTTGGTAATTCAGCATCCCAAGAGTAAAAAGTACCCAATGACGGCTTCTTCCATAAGTACTAATGTAACGCCTGTGCCATGTAATCACATAGTTGCTGCCACGACATGTCCTCTTCAACTATTGCATCAAGCTCGGCAGCAATCTCGTCTTCTTCATCTGGTAAATCTATCTCGATGTCTTTGTCATCTACTTCTTCAGCTCTACGAAAATCCTCATCCAGCCGATCGTTTCTTCTCAAGAAGTTATGTATTCCCATTGTGGCCACGACCATAGCTGTTTGCGCCCTCATACTGTAAGCATACATTCGATCAATGATCTTCCACCTCTGTTTCCAAACACCGAAGGCACGCTCAATAACATTACAGCATAAGGAGTGATGAAAATTAAACCGCTCCCGTGCATTTCGAAACCGACCGCGTTGTCCATCCCTTGCATTCTTGAAAATGATATCTAATATTAGAGCCCTTATATGGAGCCATATAACCAGGCCTATGTATGAACCGGAGCCAACCAGGTAATATTTCCCATTCCCTGGTTCTGGAAAATTGATTTCAGGACTATGTACAGCTCGGGTCAATATGCGACTGTCGTAGGTGTTCCATGTTGTTCTCGGCAGCACGAACGTAAATCAAAGATTGAAATCACATGCGGCCAGTTCATTCTGTGTTGGTATCCCCTTCCTCCCAATGTAATTCTCTTTTCTATGTCATGGCAGCATAGCTCTCACATGCGTTCCGTCGATCACACCAATGCAATCCTATGATTTTTCGGCCATATGAACACAATTCATTTCATAACCACTATCAATGTTTAACCATCAGTTACGTAAGAAACTTTACCTGGAATATTAGATACCATTCCACAGGTAGATGATGGTAAGATGTGCCTTCGTTGTACATCGAATCTGGTTTAATCATGTCTGCTGCGAACGCCACGCAAGTACGCAGGATTGTCTTGAAATAATGACACATGGTTGCAACGAATGATTGAACAACGTTTGCACTTGGCGATAACCTTTGCCATGTACTAGTATACACAAAAACATTCCCACTTGTTCATATATGCAATGTTCACGCTCTTGGAAATGTTGTACTGATCACGAAGGATGTGCGTGAAGTACAAAAACATCGAAGGATACATTCTAAATTCTTGAAAACACGTTTGTGGATAAACAGGCATATTTTGTAGCATAAACATGTGGCCACATCACGATGTCGGGAATAAATATCAACGTGCTCTATTCGGTGCCAAGTAATTGCGAACAATGCGCTCAGCTATTCTGCAATAGTGAAGCCATGTGTTTATGTCATCATCTAGCTGCTGCATCAAATCGTCATCAGAACTCGATGAGGAATCAGACATCGATTCAACGTTGCAATCTGTTTCTGAAGATGAGTGCTCATCGAAATTGTTCGACATCTCTTCGAACTACTTTACATGGTGTAGGGAACACAAACGTTGGTTTCAAAAAAAATTCCCCAATTTCAGGCCTAATGAAGACGCTTGGAGGATTCAAGAGTGTTTGATAGGATTCAAGAGTGTATGATGGGATTACACTGTGTGTAGAGTGCCATGACTTGTGTTTACTTTTGGTACTTATAACTCGAAGGGAGAGTGATATCGTGAAGGAAAGAAAATGTTGCAGTGTCAATTACATGTCCTTTTTGAAATCTCTTCTCATAACAAGTTGCATGTGAATGAAATTAAGATGCATGGAATATATTCCTTGCAATATCTGTGCTATTTTATTAATTAGCCACTTATAATGATAGAGAATTGAAAATTTATACTGCCTTGATATCATTACATATTGTAATGTACGTTTCCAACCAATATTTTTGAGAAAATATTCCCCGAAAAAATAAATTTCTATACGGCACTATAAATGAACGTCAGCATCGTGAAAACGAATATGGAAATAATGTCACGCACATATTACAAACTTATAAAACCCATACGAGTAAAGGGAAAATCACACAAATGTCTAGTACACATTAAAAACGTACGAATAAAGGGAAAACAAATGCAACGCTGATCATCACAACAAACGAAATGCTCACACCTTACGTGGTAGTGATATCTTATCCCTCTCGAAGCAGTACTCCACGAACTTAAACTGCAAGTAAGGTGTCGTGGTAATAGAGTACGAGTTCTAATTTTCTTTATCCAGTAAGAACCACAGTGCAAAGATGTGGAGCTCGTCACTTTTCTGTACATGCCCAGAGGACAGAAGTTCTTTGGCGCACTCGCCGACTGACATTATACCCTTCTGATATAATTTCGCAATGGAGGCAAGATCCGTTCTAACACTGACCATTTGCTCAAGGGACGTTGAAACATCTCGAGCACCGAACATTTTCTTCTTCCCTCTTTGTTTTCTGTGTTTGCATTTCCTTTCATCCCCACCACGGTTCCCGAATATATTCATCGACTAGGGAGCTCTACCTTCTACTAGACTGCCACTGGAATCGGTTGCCTCAGCATTGATGGACATCTTATCACCTCCGCACTCTCTGTCGCTATCTGTACTAAAGTCAAAACCACGCTGCGACAACTTCATTGGGGACACCTCATATTTCATCGAGTTACTAGTGTCGCCGAACAATTTCCCATATGCGTCATATATCTCACTATAGTCAAAGTTTTAAAACTTTGCGTATTTTGGGTTTCCCTGAACGAACAAGATAGGTAAATAGTTAGTCATATGTAGTGGAAAAGTCCTAAATTTCAAACATAAAATAAATAGGTAAATCGATTAACTGCTTTAAATCGTGGACACTTCATGTGAACTCCAAACGATCCCAAATTTACATCTCAAAATGAAATTCCAAATAGCCTGACTATGTTATTCAACCATTTTCGGTTATATTGCCTCTATGATTCTAGGCACCATCAATCCTGATTATCACACTAATTGAAAATTCGAATGAAATGAATATTTATATCTCAATCCATTTGAAAAGCATTTCGACCACCAATACCAACACAGCCAACATAATCACAACCCACCAACAATCCCTAATTCGTTCCAAAGAATTTTTGTAATTCAAATAATTAACAATTCATAGTAGTTCCGTATCCACGAAGACTGAAAATTCTACAAAAATATAAATAAAATCACACAAATAACTGAGATAGAACAACAAAGTGAAGACATGGACAAAAACCTAGAAGTATTTATATCTCAATCCATTTGCAAAGCATTTCGACCACCAATACCAACACAACCAACATAATCACAACCCACAATTTCCATCTCGTACAACAGCATGTGAACTTGTATGAAAAAGAACATACCTTAATTTTTGCTTCCAACCAATGGTCTGGGGTGTGAATCATTCCAGTACCCGAGCGATACTCAATTTCAGTGCATTACGATAACTCGAATAGGTGTTTGTGTTCTATTCCCAGTTTATTCCAATAGTTCTTCATCTGGGATGTAGTCCAACTCTTTCCTGTTGAGGCGTTGAACAGGTCTATGATACGAGCCCATCCTTTCGAGGAAAAACATTTGCCTCGTCGATAGCTTTTGGCAATGACAAGTTCACAGGTGTTGATAAACACTTTGTGCTCTGTTGGGTTCCATTTTACCCACTTACGTACCACAGGATGAGGCTCATGAGGGTTGGAAGAGGTATGATTCAATGGGTCTTGGCCTCCAACTAGGTAATGCTGCAAGGGAAAAAATGGGTTCAAGAGTTACGCGACATTTGGACAGAAGAGAAATAGAAGGAGCAAAAATGGCGATTTCATTCGTTAATTGTAAGAACATCTGCACACAGTCATTCAACCGAGAAGATACAAATAGGGAATATCTTACTATATCATCGGGGTAACAGTTCCACTAGGATCTGTTGTTTTCTATAGAAGGCAAATATGGTTTGAAGAGAAATATGATTGTCGGGCGGACGGAGCTTTAGTTGGTTGTTCAAATACAACGTTTAATTTTCCGTCAGCAAAGATGTTTGGCGTTGGGCGGCTGGTGGCAAGTTTTTTCACTGTATGTTTTCAGTGGATCACACTGGTAATACTTTCCCAGCAGCGGCGCCTTCTTCCTTTGAGTGGTGCCTTTCCTTTTGTAGGGTAA
>CAIGRB010116556.1:14941-31746 GCA_903798255.1 Fraxinus quadrangulata
AATTATTAAAAGATGGAAAAATTGTTTTAACAAATTAAAACTTTCCTTCAATTAATTATTGACCATATCAAATACATTTTATATTATTCTTACTGTGCAAAACTTCTATATTTTAGGTAAGACACGTTCGTGCCTTAGAGAGGTCTTTAGAAATAAGGAAAATCAGTAAGGGACGTTCGAATGGTTTGAGAAAAAATTGTTTATGTCCAGCGAACTTGCAACAGCAAGTTC
Source organism: Fraxinus quadrangulata (assembly GCA_903798255.1). Classification (NCBI taxonomy): domain Eukaryota; kingdom Viridiplantae; phylum Streptophyta; class Magnoliopsida; order Lamiales; family Oleaceae; genus Fraxinus; species Fraxinus quadrangulata. The sequence goes on from CAIGRB010116556.1 coordinate 15,173, forward strand.
TGAAGTCATCTGACCTTTTTGGCGAGTTTTGACCAGCTGATGATCAAATGAAGTATCTCAAAGCAAAAATAATGTTCTTCAACCATAACTGAAGAGAACACACATGTGCATGAATGATATAATCCTACTTAAAGATCATGTTACTTGGCATGAGTTAAGATTGGTGAATCTTAATCAAAGTGGTGGTTGCGGCAGAGTACTATAGCGAGTTTTTCTTTACACGCTTTTGATTTTTTTTATTTTTTTGCCAAATTACAAAACCGAAACTATTATATTTTTTAATCTTTGATAGTTGATTATTTTACCTGTGGTATGGAGGCCCATGAATGTTTTACTTAAGGGTTTACCACGTTATATTTGGTATTCATCTTTATTTAATTCCGCAATAGATTATATCTTGTAGAACACAATTCTGTTTGGTATCCCAGCCAGAACTGTGTGTAAAATTGCATGTAGAATGTTCTAACTAATTGGCGTATTCAATCTAAAACGAACAATTGAGACAAATTGTTTAATTAAGTAGGTTTTAGTACTTACAATTCTCCACCAATCAAACCATTTAAAAAAACTCCTAAACTAAGTGACTTGTATTTCTAATCAAGTGAAAGTACTAACCTAGGTTTTATTTTTTTCCTCTCGCAGATGGAAATACAAAAGCCAAGTTACTTTAGCACTAGAAAACACAAGAGAGGAAAGAAGCCATGTTAAATTGACGGAAACACGAAAATGGGTGAAGCAACATTTACCTTATAGAAAGCAAACAATATGTTGTGGAAGCCATCATTTTCCCAAAGACTACAGTGACGATTAGTAACCAAGAATTCAAAGACTTTGGAAATTTCTTGAAACAAAGGCTTAAAAATACCCCCATAAGTTTTTTCCATGGTCCTCGTGGGCTAAAATTCTAAGCTTGAAAAACTTCTATTACTCCTCTTATGAAGATGCTCAAGATCATCGCCAAAATGCCAGTCAGCTAAGCAAATCAACAAGGCCTATACTCACGTCACACCAAACCACACCACCAAAGCACTGAAATTGCCGAGGTAAAGTAGCCCATATATACATGGTCGCCATTCAACTGAAGCCGCTGAAGTGATGTACACTGAGGTGGTATAAGGGAGAACAACACTTGCTGCTGAGATATTATCGCTCGCCTCATCTTTATTAAGTAGGATATCTTTTATACAAAGATCTATTTGAAATAAAATCTTTATACGATTGATTAATGTAATGTTTGTGCAGCAAACATCAAAGAGTCAAGTCATGAGTCTATTTGTCAGAGGAAAAAAAATTCATGCCTACCTAAGGAGTGATTGATTAACACCTACAAGGAGCACTTCGGGTAATAGATGAGGCAACATGGCCCTCATCCAATGGTCCCAAATCCACATCATTCCCTATATATACTTAACACTTAGTGCCATTTTGAAGGTAACACAACTCTAGACACAAAAGAGATATTTCATTTTCTCCATTTCCCTTTTGATAAATATTCTGGTGGTTCCAATTACAATAACATTCCGCCCTTTTATTTCTGTACAATCGACTAATTTGACCATCGGAGTGCTCGCAACTACTTTTACCACCATCGAAAAAGATCGCGGGTAACTAATAGGGCGTTCTATGTGTGCAAAAAAGTATCTACGTGGAATTGTAAGATGTTGGCCACATGGGAGGTACATTTTTCAAGGTTAATAGAGTGACGACATCTATGAAAAATCTATACTAACCATGATCATCCTGTGTAAAAATCCAGCCAAAAAAAGGGCTGCAACTTTCATCTTGAGAAATACTTTGGTTTTTAATAAAGAACAAGTGAAAGTTAACAAGAAATGAGTGTTTTCAGTGTTTTTTTTTATAATTTGGGTGTGTATACACCTTGAAAAATGAGTGGTTTTGATGTAAAAAAAAACTAATTCAAAAGAACCCATCTTCGAATAAAAAAGGTACCACCCATCATGAGTTCAATTAACGAAGATACAAATCCAACAAGAGTAAGAGGGATCTCTGAAGAAGAGGTCTTTGGTAGGATGCTACACACTTAACTGTAGAAGTGGCCCAAAAGGTTGCCAACATGAGAAGTATTTCAACTCAAAATGTCACCATGCAAGAGCTCCTCATGAAAATTCAAGGTCAAAGAAGTTTTCAAATGCCTCGGGATGTGCTTCAACCAAGCCTCTTTCATCAACAGGGGGAAGAAGAATTGCACAGTCAAAGAGCGTAATCTAGTAGGCATATGAGGGAGCTAGCCTCGAAGAAAGAGAGGTATGAGTGGACGTGTTATTAAACTATGCATTTCGTTGACCTGCCAATGACCCAATCTTGAGAAAAGGTAATTTTTTACCTAACTACGAGCGAGAGCTAGGACCTTAAAGATCTGCTAGCGTCTTTTACAGAATTGGGCCTAATGTGCTTAGAAATAGGCCTTAGCCTCTACCTCAGGTCCATCCCAACCTCCACCTCAGTATTAAGTGACAAGGAGGAATCTGATGGACCTTGTAGGACCTATGAACTTGATGACGATGATGACAATCTCTCTTTCTCATGTGAGCTTCACAATACCCTATGCCAAGCCACTTTGTACCTCTAAAAATCTTAAGTTACAAAGGAAGAGAAGACCCGAGAAGCATCTTAATAACTACAAAACATGCATGATCCTAAGAGATGCCTTGAAGTGTAGAGCTTTCCACCTAGCCCTAAGTGGTGTGACTGAAATTTGGTATAATAGGATACCAGGAAAGACCATCATGAGCTAGCTTGATCTAAAAAAGGCTATCTTAAATCAGTACTTGGCCAAGAAAGAAGACAAAGCTTCTATTTAACGCATCCAAGACATGAAGCAAGCTGTTGGCGAAATGTTGAAAAACTACTTGGCCCGCTTTATCGATAAGATGGCATACTGTGAAAAGGTCACTGACAAGGAATCCCTTTTCCCCTCAATGGATGCCTCAATATAAATATCCAACTACCTATAATGAGCTAGTAGAGATGATGAGGGTTGAAATCATTAGTGAAGAAATGATTGACAATCGAAATAGGGCAGCACGAGAGCTCCTACCTCTTCAAAAGCAAATGGAAAGAAGTCCAACTCTTCACTTTGTAAACCAGCAATTGATCCAAGCTGGACATGTAGTGGCCCCCACTTCGGGCTAGGCCTTAGCCATAACTACTCTAAATGCTTTGTCGAGCTTAGCCTACAAAGATATCGAACCAAGTGGCCACACTGGACTTGGAACTGCCCCAAGGAAAACCTCTTACCAAAGAATTAGAAAATAGGTAGTAGATCTAGAAATAGGTCCAATGGTGAAGTTCAACCGTATTTCACTTACCATAAGTTCAATGGTAATGATACTAGCGAGTGTAGATATACATCTTATCCCAAAGAGCAGAGTAATCCCCTTGAATCTAGGAAAAAGAATTGTCCACTCAAGGAAATTCACCCCTATCTAGGTAAAATCAATCGCCTAGGCGAGGTGAGGCAATGCGATCCCCTAAGGACCATTCACCTTATCACAGAGTAGATAGGGATAGAAATATGCCTAGAGGTGGACAAAGATAGAGGAGGAATCCCCAGGTCGAAGTGGACAATGCATCTATCCATGAGATAGACACAATCATTAGAGGTCCACATGTAGAAGGTGAGTCCTGAAATGCACTAAGAAACTACGTTAAAGAAGTCAAAGATCAATCTATGATTAGTCATATAGTCAACATTCCCAAAGAGTGAGGCTAATAAAGCCCATCACTTTTACCCAAAAAGATGTAGTAGGCTTTCATTATCTCCATCACAATGCTGTAGTGGTAAGGACTATGATAGCTCGCAGTAGGTTGAAGTGTATGTTGGCAGATAATGGGAGTTCAGATCATGAGCTTACTCCTATGACTTCTTCCTTGTATTGATTCACTGGAGATAACATCATTCCAAGGGAATAATCACTCTTGCCATCGAGATGAGGATGTCTTCTTTGATGGCTCACTATATTATGGGGTTCTTAGTAATGGATCACAGGTCTGCCTAACATAGAGTGTTAGACCAACCGTAATGAAGGAACTATGCACAGTTATCTCCATCCATAACCTATGCATAGAGTTCCCTACTGAACATGGTATTGTTATGATTAAACGTGATCAAATGGTGTCAAAAAAGTATTACCTCAACTTCGAAAAGAAGGTTGAACCTCGTAATGTTAACATAGTGTTAATGGACACCAAGATGCTCAACATCCCTGAAGAATGGCTTTTCTTTTAATAAGGAGAATATATTGAAATGGCAGAAGCCCCTGATGAATGAAAGATCCCTGAAATAGGGATTGCTTATGACGAGTTGAACCCTCGTATTATTGAATCTGAATAACAAACAATTCAAATAGAGGAATTGGAAAGCTTCCCTACAGACCGTCAAGATCCCACCAAAGCATTACAAATGGGAAAAGATCTACCATATGAAGCCAATGAGGAGCTCAAAAGTTTTTTAGGCAGAAACTTAGATGTCTCTACATGGAGGCATGAGGACATGGAGGCATGAGGACATGGTGGGCATCTACCCAAAGGTAAGTTGCCAACACTTGAAAATTGATCATAAGTATGCCTCATATAGACAAAAGAGAAGAGCCTTCAATCATGAAAGATATGTGGCTGTAAAGGAGAAAATGGAAAATCTGATTAACAATGACTTCATTAGAGAGGCCACGTATCCGAAGTGAATATCTAATCCTGTTTTATTGAAGAAGAACAATGGAAAATGGAGGGGATGCATAGACTTTTCCAACCTCATTCAAACTTGCCCAAAGGATAGCTTCTCGCTTCCAAAGATAGATTAACTTTTCGATTCCACTACAGGGCATGAGCTGCTAAGTTTCATGGATGCCTATTTAGGCTACAATCAAATACCCATGTATTCTGCAGATGAGGAGAATACCTCTTTTATCATAGATAGAAGTTTATACTATTATAAAGTGATGTTGTTTAGATTGAAAAATGTTGGGGTACCTATCAAATGTTGGTCAACAAGATGTTCACAGTCTTTATTGGCAAATCATGGAGGTCTATATAGATCATATGTTGGTGAAGAGCCTCAAAATGGAGGACCATGTTAAGCACCTAGAACCTTCAAAATCTTGAAGAAATACATGATAAGGCTAAACCTTCTCAAGTGTGAGTTTGGTGGCGCCTCTAAAAGATTCCTAGGTTACATGATCAATCAAAGAGGAATTGAGACTAACCCCAAAAAGATCAAGGTCCTAATCAAAATAATGTCCCCTCAAAAGCCAAAGAGGTGCAAAGTCTTACTGGGTGAGTAGCAGCTCTACATAATTTCATCTCGAAAGCTAATAAATGCCATCCTTTCTTTAAGATTCTTAGTTGAAGGCTCCTCTAGAGAGACTTACTCTGGGGCATGAATGGTCTTGGTAAACCCAGAAGGCCACAGGCTTAATTGTACAGCGAGGTCTAGATTCAAAGCCTCCAATAATATTGCTAAATAAGAGGCACTCTTAGTTGGACTTATGTTAGCTAAGAAGATACAAGTGAAGAGACAACTCTTCAACAGCGACTTCCAATTGGTAGTGAGCTAGGTCAATGGGAATTTTACCGCTAAAGATAAAGGCATGATTGCATATCTCGAACTTGTAATGGATTTGCTCCTTTACTTCGAAAAGTTTGAGCTAACATAAATCCCTCATCTGGAAAATGCCCATGTCGACTCCTTGTCAAAATTATCTAGTAGCAAAAATTTCAAGCACTCAAGTGTTCCTATTTAACACCTCATCCGATCTTCTATTTTTATAGGAGAAGAAGTGTTGTGCGTGGAATTCACCCTCGCATGAATGCAACCAATTATTGCCTTCCTCAGAGATCATATCCTACCAGATAACAAAGATAAAGGCCATAGGATGTTGTGCAAGGCACCCTCGCATGGATTTTTTCAAGATAGAAGAGATATATGGTAACCACTCTGGAGGACCTACACTAGTACAAGGTGCTTAGGCAGGATAATTATTGGCATACCTTGAAAAGGGTGTACTTCAATTTGTAAGGAAAAAATATGACAAGTGTAAGAGCTTCTCCAATGTACAGAGACAACCATCCTAAGAACTTTCAGTGATACCTAGCCTTTTGCCATTCACCAAGTGGGGAATTGATTTGATAGGCCCTATTCTAAGAAGAAGGGGCAATGCAAGTTATACCATATTGACCATTGACTACTTCACAAAGTAGGAAGAAGCTAAACCTTTGCCTAAAATTAGAGAAGCTAACGTTTCCAAATTCATCTGGAAGAACAGCATATGTAGGTTTAGCATTCTTTACTCAATTGTGTTAGACAATGGACAATAGTTCGACAACAAAACTTCAAAAACCATTGTGATGAGCTGGAATAAAAAAGAACTTCTCAACACCTCATCACCATCAAGCAAATGGATAGGTTGAAGCAGTCAATAAGATCATCAAGTATACCTTGGAAAGGAAACTTGATGCCTCAAAAGGAGCATGTGTTGATGACTCCCTCAATTGCTGTTACCAGGGAAGCCTCTCTTCTCAATGACTTACGGAGCTGAAGTCATGAGCCCAATAGAGGTAGGATTACGATCACCTCATTTCATCCACATCAATGAAATATCCAATGATGAACTATGGAGGTACTTGAATTCCTTAAAGAAGAATGAACAAATGGAACTTACCTTATACCAACATAAAATAACTCACTATTATAACACCATAGTGAAAAGATGTCATTTTGTATATGTGATCTCGTGCTAAGGTAGGTTTTCCTATCATCTAAAGAGCTAGGTATGGCACACTGGGTCCAACTAGGAAGTCTCCTATTGCATCAAAGAAGAGCTGTGAGTTGGCATCTACAAAATTGAAGACTTGGATTGGAAGGTACAACCTCATCCATGGAACATCGAGCACCTCAAGAAATATTATCAATAGGCAGGGCTTATCATTTCAGTAGGATGATTTTTCTCAGCTCAAGTAAAAATGTTTTATCTAATGCAACAACTTTCATTACTGTGTTATTACGTCTTTAAAAATGCCCTCCATGGAAGAAACCTTTGACAAGAAGCATCAACATCTTCTAAGGATGTCCAATTAGGACAATAAGGTGTGAGATACCTCGACAGAGGATCAACTCTAATCCCTTCGAACATAATGCTCCCCATAGATAAACCATCCACCATGGAAGAAGCTCTTGACAAGGCGCGTCAGCCTTTTGCAAAGATGTTCACTTCGGATGGCAAGATGCGAGACACCCTCTATAAGTGGTCACCTCTGATTCATTTGAAGATGATGCCTTGACAAAGTACAAATGCTTCATGGAGGTGGAGCCACTTTCTGAGGTAGAGATGGCAATTTGTTTTAATTATTATTCCAGTTGGGACTTGAGTGGAAGATGGAGGTCTGGCCATGGTCGGATTGGAGAAAGAGGCCCCAGGAAGACCGATTCTCTTTCTTTTCTTTTTCAAAGGCTTCTCTTCTTGTTTATTGGCATTCACCAGGTCATCAATTTGTCTTTTATAGACAGCTAAGCAAGTCTTCAATGCACCTGCCTCGGCCATCATTCTTTTAATGGTAGCAAAATCAAGCCTCACTTGCCTATTCTTCAAAAAAAATAAATCATCTGAAAGAAAATGATTATTGGAACATTTGCCATAAGTAGAGTAAGGCAAGCATATATGAAATTACCTTGAGAAGACATTAGTCGTTCTTCACGAAGTGAATGTTTTTTTTATCAATTCGCCATGTGATCTATCTTTGTAAGGAAGTTGGTAAATGATATAGATAGTATCAAAGTCTTCAGTGAATAGCTCACAACAAGGTAACAAATCTGCAAAGGAAAATGAAATTTTCAGTAACGAAGTTCTAATAAAATCAATGAAGAAATAGCTCCCAAGGGTACTTACTAGGTGTTGAATATTTTGTGGGGACGATTAGAGGCTCCAATGGGTCACCCTCTGTTGTGTCCCACCTTCTTTCCCATGATAGAGGTTGGCATGTCAATCACAAATGGAGTATGAGCCTTCCAGGATGTCATATAATACCATACCCTTGTCTTGTCACCCCACGGTAACCTTTGGTATGTAAAAAGATTGGAAGACGTAGAAGGGCATTTTTACTTTGTACGAGGCCTCACGCAAAAGCATCTAGGACCCCACCATTTGACTCCACAAATTTGGATTCAGCTACGTTAGAGCTAGGCCTTATGACCTCAGTACAAAATGGAAGAATAGATACAAAGTTAATCTAAGGCCAGCTTTGAAAATGGCATCACTCATATCAGCACACCCTGACCTCAGGTAGCATGCACGCTCATAAGGGTTGGGTACTATCAATCCTATATTATATGGAATTCTAGTCTACCCTAAGTTTTTGGAGATCGATGGTGATTAATTTAAAAGGGTAATCAGAGGCCCCTCAGTAGACAAAAATGTCTACTAGACTATTTGCCATCTTCCAAATATTCTCCTTCTCATTATTGCCTTTGACACCTCATCTGATGTCAAGGCAATGGGCTCACTCAAACCTACGGTGACTACGGCTAACCTATCCCAACCACTATGCCAGAACTCCCAGAAGTAGCCATTTCCCAAAAAATTTAGAAAAAAGACTGATTTTTTTAGATTTACCTAAAAGAAAGGTGTTGCTAAGGTGCTAATAGCCTAATTTGTAGATAATAGCAGAAAACTTAAGAAACTTTATCGAAGAATATTTTTGCAAAGTAATTGTGCATTTCTAGATTTTTTTTGTCAAGTAAATGCTCCTAAAGGTGGGAAGGAAGCCCTTAATAGGAAGAGGTAGAAAATCCCAACCATCGAATGAAGTTAGATTCAATCTGAGCCCTCCATTCATGAACAATCTAAACCATTGAGATAAAACACCAGCACACTTGACGGCCAGGATAAGGGGAGTGTATCTCATACACTCATGAAGAGCGCCACCTTGTATCTCAGTATTTGTATGCCATGATTAGCAGTATTGACCTATAAGAGGCTTGCATTGGAAGTAAGCGATGCTACAACTGATTTTCTTGGAAAAGCGTGATTATTGACCTATGGTCAAATATTATGTTTTGATTATAACAAACAAAGTATGTTTATCTCTAATATTTATATTCGAATCTTCAAAATGTTACATATTGCTGACTTAATCAAATTGGAGACAATTGGACGAAAAGTTATCTATCAAGAAAGCTCAAGATGAAAATCGATTGAGCACTCACGCCAAAATAAATAAAGACAAACTTTGCGTCATTTCAAAATCAAGCAACAAATCGAGCATTCGTGCCAAATCAATCGAAGGCATTGGAACTAGATTTTTAACTCATTTGTAAAGGTAACGCACTTTAATTCTTAGCAATGACACATTCAAAGTTCAATAATGAATTTCGTATGCACGATAAATATTTACTTCATTAAAACGATTGCACAAAAATTATTTTTCAAAGGTAAGATTTTCAACTTACTCTTGAATACTATTAAACCTCACTTACCTTGAAATATCTAGTAAAAATGTCATGCAAAAATCTACTAGTTGCAAACAAAACAAAAAAAATGGCCCAGAAATATTTTGACCATCGGGACGTCCGGTTCATCAGCAACGATCGAAAATTCGACCGTTCCGACTGATTTTCAATGGCTACTTTTTGGGTCGTCCGGTTTGGCAGAAAAAATTGGCATTTCTTACTCATATAAATACCAACTCATTTGTCATTCATTATAAGAGAGCATTAAAGTGAGATTCTTTTGAGCAAAGTAGCACTGATTTCTCATCCTATTTATTATTATCAAATCATTTTGTTTGAAAAACTTTTGATTAAATCAATTCTTGAAAATCAATCAACACAACAAAGTTGTTTTTCTAAACCTAACACTTGAGCTTCACTCATTGTTATCCATTAAAGTGTTAGCCTATTTCTCTCTTGGTACTTAATTGAGATCATATCATTTATTAATAGAGAAATTTTCAATTTGTAAATTCAATTATCTTTAAATTTGTGGATCGTGCTGAGGTCCTGGAAAGCTCAACATTGTAAAGGATCGGTGCTCCTTGTTTGTAAGTCATCAAAAGCTTTGTAAAGGGTTGGATTGCACCACAAGTCAATCAACATAGTGAAATTGGTCTTGCTCGTGCTGGAGAGCTTTGTAACTAAGGACGTAGATCATTGTGTTGGATCGAACCTCCATAATTATATCGTTTGTACTCTCTATCCTTCTTTACTTATTGCTTTCATATCCATGTTTGTTATTTGAATTAATCTATCTAGTTATTATGCACTTCATTTTAAGTTAGTTTCTTGAAAAAGTTTTAGAAACCAATTCACCACCCTCTTGGTTAGCTATTCTTGGGCTATCAGCATTGTCTTTAAGCATGGACCCCACCATTACCTCTACAACTTTTCTCAAAGTTGCAATCATTTAGAACCTCATCCTCAAGCAAGGACCTCGTCACTACCTCTACAACTTTTCTCATAGTTGCAATCGTTTAGAGTCTCATCCTCAAGCAAGGACCTTTCTTCTGTCTCCACATTTTTTCTCAAAGTTGCAATCACTCATAGCCTCGTTCTCAAGCAAGAGCCTGACCTTTACTTCCATAACTTTTCTCAAAGTTGCAATCATTTAGAGTTTCATCCTCAAGCAAGGACGTCGCATCAACCTCTACAACTTTTCTCAAAGTCGACTATTGTATTGTTCAAAATGTACAATCAATGAAATGTAGAATATTCTAATGCATTACCTCAACATTGAGCAGTTCACCGCTAACTCTAAACTAAAAGTCTACGTATTATATAAATATCCATACATGGACTTGGGAGACTATTGTTATGCCTTTTATGAAGAGGCTCAAGATCATTGCAAACATGGAAGCCAGCTAAGCCAATCAACAAAACTCAAACCCCCACGTTAAGCCACACCACCGAAGCACTGAAGTGCCAAGGTTAAGTGGTCCATATATTTATGGCAACCATTCTACCAAGGCACTAAAGCGATATGCGTCAAAGTGATGTATGCCGAAGTGGTATGATGGAGAACAACACTCGTTGCTGAGATATTATCACACCGTCTCATCCTTGTTAACTAGGATATCTTTTATACAAAGATCTATCTAAAATAAAAAATTTATACGATTGATTGATCTGACTTTTGTAAAGCAGAAGCCAAAGAGTCAAGTTATGCATTTACTTGTTAGAGGAAAATATATTCTTGCCCCTCTTAAGGAGTGATTGATTGATATCTAGGAGGAGACACTTTAGCTAGTAGATGAGGCCACGTGCCCCTCCATCTAACGGTCCCAAATCCACTTATTTCCCTATAAATATACTCATACTTAGTGCCATTTTGAAGGTAATGCAACTCTAAACATAAAAGACATACTTTGTTTTCTCCGTTCCCCCTTTTATAAATTTTCCAGTGGTTCCCGTTACAATAAGTTCTACCCTTTATTTACATATTATCAGCTGACTTGACCATTTAAGTGCTCGCGGCCACTTTTACTACTACCCAAAAAGGTTGTCGTAACTAACAGTGTGTTCTAAGTGTGTAGAAATGTATCTAAGTGGAATTGTAAGTTCGTGCCATGTGGGAGTCACATTTTTCGAGGTCAACATCCTCCAAACCCCTTCAAATTTGAGAAAGACAAATGAAGTGAAGCAGTTTTAAAATTGTGGGAGATAATGAGCATTGTTGGTGTAGCCAACATGTCAGTTTTCCTTTGGCTGGATAAAGGAAATGATGGTTTAAGATGGGGTTTTTGAAGCTTCGTTAATTGAGTAAATGGGGGTAAATGGCAGCGGTGGTGATTTGTGATGGTAGTGGTAGTCGTGGGCAGTACGGCGTGTTAGCGGTGGCCGTTGGCAGTGGTGATCGGGTTGGAGATGTACATTTTATTTTGTTTTATTTATTTTATGGATTAAATGGGGATAAATAACAAAGTTACCATTTTACCCTTTTTAAATTTGGTCTAAATCAACTTCTCTGGTCAATTAACGGTCAAATGAATAGTTTCCATCCATTTTGGACCCTAAGTGCAAATTTTTGAAATGCAAGGATAAGGTTTGAGAAAACAAAGGTTTGAGAAAACCCCAAAGGTTTAGGACAGTTACTACAATTATTCCTTCATAAATACGACTTCATTTACAACATTTGATTCATATTTTAGGATATCAATTATAAGCATTTGATGAGATCAGAAATTCCAAAGCAATTCATAACAATTTTAAACAATAAAGCTTCTAGTGGGAAAGAAAATAAAATGGTACTAATTGCATTGTGTTTCAATTAATCAAGTCCAAGGAACTTGATACTACACTAAATTTCACTTTTAACAACAATTTTTTACTTTAAAAAAAAAAAATCTCTCAGCCGCTTTTTTCTACCAAAAAAATAAGTTTTTGTGACATTTTGGTTGTTGTTTGGTAAAATTTCGCAAACGTACGTGATTGTTGACAAATAATAGAATTAGTGAGTTGAGAGTATCATCCCACAAGGAATAAATTCAATTCAATTTTACTATCTATATGTGGAATTCAAATTATGCAATACAAAAGAGATTTTGATTTGTAATTATTTTAATTTAATCTAAGAAAGCCATAAAAGTTTTATTTTTATCAAGTTATGAATTATTGTATTGGATTTAGATTCAGCCTATTATTATTATTATTATTATTATTATTATTATTATTATTATTATTATTATTATTATTATTATTATGATCATCATCATCATCATCATCATCAATCTTCTATTAACTAGCACATCGAATCACATATAATGGTTTCTATCTAAATATCATATTAGCATGCTTTGAAATGATGGGACAATTTGTTTGTTGCACTTTTGCTTCTTCTTCTTCTTCTGTTTTTTTTTTTTTTTNTAAATTAATTATATTCTAATCATGACCCGAATTTATTTCTAGCCCAAATTCGAATAATTAGAATGCATTAAATTTTAGATTATCTATATGATTGCACACGTGACAAATATTATTTCTAACACCTATTATATATATGTTAATTTTGCAGCGTTCTAAACTTATTGCGAGTCTTCCAAAATTACAACAAGTAACTAATTATCTAATTGATTGTCAAACAATTAAATAATGCAAGGGATATGCAAAATTAATTAAAAAATAAGAAATAAACTAAATGACTAGTTTTGAATTTAAAACTAATAAACAATAGGGTTCATCTCATCCAATACAAAAATGAATCTATCCTAACATATTTTTAAATAAATTACAAGAAAAATAATAGAAAATCATCACATTGATCATAAAATAATTCAAGAAATCTTGATTATCAATTCCAAGATTGTATTCTTTAAAATGTTAATATAATTGCCTTCAATTTCTTGCTCGGGTTTTGTAAGTGTTATGCCCTAGGTCCGATCAACATTGGACATAAACAAACTTTTAATATAAAATTGATGCATATTTATGGCAAGATCTATTATTTAATTGAATTAATATTTTAATAAATTAAATAATAGAATCCGTAGATTCAAGTATTTGTAATTTGTTATTCACGAGGAATTGTGATTGTGAGATACAAATTACATATGATTGAATCTTAAATTATTCGTGGTCGTAAGTAATAACGAGATACGAATATCGTTATTACGGATAAACCATCACCTACGACACTTCTTACTTGTGAAGTAAGTAGCTGATGTCACAAGTTAAAGTAATGTGACACTTAAATGAGCACATGGATATTTTGTTATAGAAACATTGGAGACCCGCTAGGGAGATTTCACATGGATAACTATTTGAGTGTTGTGGTTAGTCTCCAACGTTTGGTAGTGGAATTGGTCATTTGACTTGAGATCATTATAGTGCCTTATATGAGAACAGTCANACTTGAATGAACACATGGATGTTTTGTTATAGAACAAAACATGGAAAACTTGGTGGCATATTCCACATGGATAACTATCTGAGTATTAGTGGTTAATCTCTAACGTGCGATAGTGAAATTGGTCATTTGACTTGAGATCATTATAGTGCCTTATATGAGAACAGTCATACTTTGTTGATATTGAATGTTGCTCTACCAATGGTCGCTAATACGACATCGTTAGACTATGTCAAGAATCATATCAAGGTTATGAATGATCTATTGAGGATTCATTACTCTTAGATAGTAAGATATTATGATCTACATTTCATTCAGTTAAGTTAATAACAAAATCCTTGGTCAATGTGTATTCATAAGTCGAAAATGAGTTTTCGATTTATATTGACTTAATAGTGGGATTAAAAATATGATCGATAATTGAGATTGACAATCATCCATATCTCGTAATTGATCGAATCATATTGTCGAAGGGATTATAGTTTCACGGTAAACAAATACGTTTGGTTTTATTATGCCACATAACATTTTTCGTCACATATATTGCCTGACACATTACTAGATATCAATTTGGGATGACCAATGTAAATTGGTGATAAATTAAAATGAGTATTTTGATTTATCTATTTTGATTAGATCAAAATAATAATTCACGTCATTAGGCATCGTGATCGGAAACCTGATAGGTCACACACAAAAGGAGAAACAGAAGAATGAGATTCTACTTAATTAATTAACAAGTGTTGTATAATTAATTAATTGTATTGCTTGTTAATAAGTTTGAATTAATTAATTGGATTAATTAATTTATGGACCAAATTTAATTAAATGGATTAATTAAATATAGGACCGTGTTAAGTTTAAGAGACGGTCCAAACCCACTTGAACTTATATCAATAAGCCATTAGGGTTTAAGAAAAATTGAATAGAAAATAATTCATTATCTTGCTAGCACAAGAAAAGGAAAACCATAATTATCTCATTCTTGTTCCCTATGTGGATTTTCATTGGAGGCTAAACAATTGGACAACTATAGATTACAGATCGTGATTGTTCATATTCCAAGATCAGCAAAGGAGTTTGCAGAATCTACAAAAATGTATAATTTTCTATCACAATTTCTATCTAAACACAAAGCAAAACTTTGGTGAGAATTGAAATTATTTTATTTTCCACTGTGTATGTTAAATAAATTTCCAATAGTGGTATCAAAACATACTTTGTATTTATTAGAAACAATTTTATATTTTGGAATAATCAAAAGTTGATTGTTTAATTTTTCAATGAATCTAGCAATTTAAAATTATACTTTTCATCTTTGAAAAATCTGTTTTTGAAAGAAGATAAATTTTTTTATTAAGGTTTTTGAGTACACTCAAGGTTTTAGTATAACAAATGGGATCCCAACCCACTGGGACTCAAGTATGGATTTCATAAATTTGTGTGAGAGGATCATAAATTTGAGTTAAATAGTAGAAGCATAATTAATTTAATAAAAGACTATATTAAATTAATTGATGCATTCTATATATTATTATTTTATTTTTCGTCATTTACATTTAGGGGGTGTATTCAATTGAGATTTTTAAAGACTTTTGGAGACTTTTTTTAAGTGATAGACTTTTGTGGATTTCGTGGACTTTCAAGTGATTTCTATGGATTTGGTAAGAAGTAATAAAAGTCTTCCATGAACTTTCGTAAACTTTCATTAGAGACTTTTAGAGACTTTTAGCGACTTTGAAAGACTTTTATATTTTAAAATAAAATATTAAGCATATATAATGTAATATTTTAAACAACTTCTTATATGTTTAAATCATTCATAACTCGTATAGTTGAAAATGCAAAGTAATACATTAAATTTCTCATGTAAAATAAAAAAAAAATTTCAAGTAACATAAAATGGATTAACAAATAATCAAAATACAAAAAAAACTTAATTGTATTTAGTTATGTTCAACAAAGATATGACAGAAATATGCAAAAATCATGCATAATCACGTTTACGCAGGTTTCAATTCAATTGTTTTTACGCTTGGCAGCAATATGACAGAAATATGTAGAAATCATATACTGTGTAAAGAAAAACTTAAGGCAAAGGTAAATTTTACCTGATTAAAGAGAAGAAGAAAACCCTAGAATGTGAAGAGAAGAAAATGGCCGACTCTTGACAAATCTCACGGTAGAATGAGAGATTTGTTTTGAGATTTTCTATTCCTATTTTCTACCAAAAAGTCTCCAAAAGTCTAGCAAATTAAAAGTCTAGCAAATTATAAAGTCCCTAAAAGTCATTATTAATTGAATACTTCGTAACTTATAGAGACTTTTAAAAAGTTTCAATTGAATACCTCGAGACTTTTTAAAAGCCTCTAAAAGTCTCAATTGAATACACCTAAATTTTTAGAGAATCTTTAAAAGTCTCAATTAAATACATCTAAACTTTTTAATTCTCCAAAAGTCTTTAAAAGTCTCAATTGAATACGCCCCCTTATTGAATCATGAGTAACCATATGTATTTGAGAGGCTTACTGAATGCCAACAATCAAACCAAAATTTCTTGATTGGCACCATAATCTGAGAATTGTTTTCAAGCATGAGAAAATTGGCTATGTCCTTGAGTAGCCCTTTGTAGAGACACCTGCTGATGACTCGACAAAGGAAGATGTGACTGCTATAATAAATACAGCGATGACGATAGTACTACAACATGTGTGATGTTTGCGACTA
>CAIGRB010116559.1:36712-47392 GCA_903798255.1 Fraxinus quadrangulata
CCGCTGAGAAGTAATTGCATGGGTAGGGGTCTAGGGGATTTTATTGTCGAAAGGCACACGTGGGAATTTTGGTCGGATTTGGAGATTGGAAGAATTATACTTTAAAGGGGAATTTGCTGTAAAGGTGGATAGAATACAAAAGGAGCAGATGCCCATTATTTCATTTTTCGTGGGAAAAGATACCATGCGATACTCTAATGCATATTCGATAATGAGCAAATTACATAAAATTAGATATTTAAATTTACAAATTTAAAAATCAGATCTGAACTTTATTTAATAAAAAATTAAATATTACATAATAATTTTATATTAAATGTTTTCACCCAATTCAATTACAAGCCCTAATTTTATTTCATTATTCTTACTCTCCCTCCCCATCTTCTTCATCTCCGTCACATGCCTTCCTCCGATGCCGCAAAAACTCTCCATCGCCAGACTCAATGGAGAAGTCGATATCGCGGCGTGCCTTCTCGGGACCACCGTCGTCACGCTTCCTACACAGTAGCAGAGCCCGAGAGTACTGCTACCACATGGAATCGACGGCAGCACCCAAACCAATCAATCTTTCCCATCTATTGGTACAACAAGAGAAAAATCACCTGCTAGG
The DNA here is from genome assembly GCA_903798255.1 of Fraxinus quadrangulata. Classification (NCBI taxonomy): domain Eukaryota; kingdom Viridiplantae; phylum Streptophyta; class Magnoliopsida; order Lamiales; family Oleaceae; genus Fraxinus; species Fraxinus quadrangulata. The sequence goes on from CAIGRB010116559.1 coordinate 37,323, forward strand.
ACTCCATTTCTAACATGTTATTAATACTAATGTCCACATGGTAGCCATCATCTTGAAAATGAATTGTCATAAACAGTATTAATTTCTAAATTCTCTAAAGTCAACTGTGAAATTATCCTAGATTCTAGTGAGTTATTGTATGAATATTCCTTGTTCTCATCAGAATTATTCATATGTGACTTGTATTTAGAACATGGTGTAGTATTTGTGGGAGTTTGAATTTGCAAGGTTGAGATGGAAGAAGAGGGAGATGATGTTTATGAAGAATTTTGTTCCATTTTTTCAAGTAATCTTGGAATCCAGTTTAGGAATCCCAACTGAGTACAACACTCGAAGGCGTTGCCGCTGTGCGCACACCGTTACTACGCACCATTCTCTTCTTCTCCTTTGTTCTGATTTCTTTCTTTAGCCAATTTTGTAGTGCAAGTCCATCCTTTATAGAGAAGGTGAAGTTCGATCCCTTGTGACATAATTGCATATTAGGTCCCCAATTGTAGATTAGGTACTCCGATTTGGTTACCTGTGACCAACTATTTAACCGTGGCATTAAAATTCAATAATTTGTGACCAACAAATTCACAACTTAAAAATACGCGACTGATTGATAAATTGTGACCTATAATTCTTTTTATCTATGACCAATAAAATAAACGGTGACCTTAAAATTCGATAATTTGTGACCAACAAATTTGAAAATATGTGGCTGATTGATAAATTGTGACCTATAATTTTTTTTATTTGTGACCTATAAAAATTTTGATTTGTGATCTCGAATTAATCTGTGACCAATTAATTATTTAATATGTGATCAATAAATAAGGTGTAACTTATGATTATGTACATGTGACTATTAATTATAAAATTGTGATTTTATTATATTTAATTAATAAATAAATACTTGATTTTTGCATTAATTAAACTTAATACTTGATTTTTGAATTGTGCACAATTAATCCCTTAGTTGTCTATTTTTCCCTCACAATCATCACATATTCACTCAATAAAATATTTTACACACAAATTAAACTTAAAACCTGATTTTTTAATTGTACATAATTAATGCTTTAATTGTGAATTTTTCCCATTGCAAAATGCAAGAGTTGCAAATGAATTATGAACGGATTAGGGAAGACATCTGTGTGAGTAATGTTGTCTTGGCTTACACTAACGGCTGAATGGTTTAAAACATCACATCACGTTCACCAATTAGCCAAGTAAGTCCGATAGTATTTCACTAACGGTGGTTCAAAGCCGGAAGTTACCTTACCTGATGCAGTGTTTTTCTGCTCTCTCTACAATGCATCATAATTTCGCATTTCATATGCATGTTCGAATTTCCATTCATGTGGGGGATTGTTGGAAATTGGTTTAAAAAATTAAAATTTTGGTTAAGTGTCAAAATCAAAAACTTGGAAAAAATGACTTTCATGTCAACTTTGGCCAAATATTCGGACTTGATTCGATGGTCAAATTACAAAAGTAAACAAACCAACTTGTTCTACTCGTCGAGTAGATCATCATGGTATATTTGGAATCTCAAAACCAATTTCGGATGAATGAGAAATTGCGATCCGAAATTGGAAGAAAAATAGATGAAGCTGTCTAGAAAATGACTTAAGGTTGTCGCTAGCTTATGGCTGGACTGTCGCTCGAGCGACAGGCCAACTCGCTCGAGCAACAGGCCAACGACAAGCTAGTGAGAAAGTCTCTATTTTTATCGCTTGAGCGAGGCGATGACGACATGCTAGCGACAAGTGAATGGTGCGACCTTTGACAAGTGTTGCTGAGATTGGGGCGCGACATTTCATTCACAGACCCTCATCCTCTATATATATGATCCATTGAACGTTCCTTTTGAATCTCATATCATATATGTATTGAGCATTTCATTAAAACTCTTGCAAATCACTTCATCATCAAAATTCGTTTTCTTCTTGTAGAGAGAAACTCCGTCGAAAGTTCACCGTAACTTGTGGTTTGAAGTGTTTCTACCACAAGTTGAATCCGTTGTACCTTGGGAGACAAGTGCCGTAAACCGTGAGCACCGTTACGAGACAGTTTTGTTTTAAAAAAAAAGTGAAAATCACTTGCCTCAAATTGTTCTTCTTCTTCCTTCCTTAGTTTTTATCTTTAATTTCGTTTGTAGTTTTTCATACTATATTTCAAATCACTTTTCTTTATAGTGTTTAATCACGCTTCTGCGGATTAAACTTTGTTTTTGATTTGTTCGATATATAACAACCCTTTCACCCACACTTATATTTAGTCCACGTCGCCAACAAAAACAAGCTAATTAATAAAACTCACTGCTGAGTCAACCGTTTTTACGATTGGACCTTATAATTGTCTTTTTTTTTCCAATTTTTATTTCAAGTGGTTTTTAGTCATAATCGAACCGATTTAAAGACCGAACCAACCAATCTGACTCAGTTATTTACAACATATATTGTTAGAATGAAAAAATACTTGTGTTTTCACTCTATTATTTTTTTATTTATTCTTTTCCTCTTTAATTTTATAACAAAAACAAAATTATGTCGTGTGAAATAAATCTCGAGATATGTTTGTAGTTTTTGAAGCGAGAGGGTATCTTAGAAATAATTAATTATCTCTATAATTATCTTCAACGTACAATCATGATTCATATCTTGACAACCTATAAATATTTTTTCTTACATATAGTATCCTCTTTAATTGATTTTTTTTTTCCTTTTCTTATTCAGTTTCTCTCGCGAATATATATTTATATATATGGAATAAATCAACTTAATTAAATCAAAATTTATTATATAAATTCTTTTTATTATGTATAAGAGAAATATAGTCATATTCAAACAACTTGAAAGATTGGATATTAGATAACTAATTATGTGAAATATTTAATATGTAGCATTACACTGCACTAAATAGTGTTCAGAAGAATAAATAATATTTTAACTTTTTTTTATTTAATATTATTGAAATAATTGTCAAATTCATCTTACAAGCTGCTGGTCTAGAGTTGTTAAGTAAACACTATTTTAATTTCATTTTTATTTAATACTATTCTCTTACCAAGCACGCGGGGCTATTATTTCGTAAATCTATACTTGAGTCAGAATCACAAAGTATCTTGAGAGATATTCGCATAATTGAACATTTTAAAAAAACGTTTAACTGATTTAATTATATTTCATTGACAAAAGAAAATAAAAATACTGAATATTCATCCTAGCATCCTAGAGTTAAATGCTTTATTAGTCATTGAACTTATAACAAGACATATTTTACTCAATGAATTTTAAAATATCTAATAGTTATTTAAACTTTAACATATTACATTTCATCGCTGAACTTTAAAAAGCTTCTAAATGATCACTGAACTCTTTAATACGTTACACTCAATCACTCACTACCATGTTTCATTAGTTATTGAACTCGTGTCTCCGTCACGCTTTACTCAATGAACTTTAAAATGCTTCTAAAGTAATCACTAAATTTCATAATATTTTTTAGTAAAGTTAATTTGCTATAAAATTTGACCTAGATCAATAAAATAAAATACAAAATAAATAATGGCTCTTAATCTAAGACAAGAATATTGATATTGGTCAATAAGATATAATTTCTCTAGTCGTAAAAAATTTATGTTTAAAGGGATAGAAGAATGCTAGTTTCAATTGACATAAATCTTAATTTAAATTATAATATTCCTTTGTGTCAAGAAAATGAAATAGAGAAATTATTTCTTAATTTCGATTGAGATGTTAGACCCAAATCAATAAAATAAAAAATTATATCTCAAATAGATAATGAAATTTTTGATTTGGAGTCAAGAATATTAATCAGGATTAATAAAATATAATTTTTAGAGTTGTCATAAGGTAATTCAAGAGGAAAAAAAATGGTGCCCTCTTTGTTTCTAGTATTTTATACTTCAAAATTTTCAATTTTTAACAGTTGGATTCAATAAGTAAAGTTCAATGATTACTCGAAAATATTTTAAAGTTCAGTGAATAAAACATAACGGTGATATAAGTTCCGTGACTAATGAAACGTGGTGAGTGAGTCATAAAGTTCTACATGTTAAATTTCAATGAGTATTCTAAAGTATTTGAAAAATTATTAAATATGATGAGTAAGTGATGAAGTGTAATATGTTAAAGTTTAATGATCATTCGAAAGTATTTTAAACCAACGTACCAAAAGTATAAATTCAATGACTAAAGAAACATTTAACTCTATCATCCCTACGTCCTAACTGAGTATAATACAGAATTAGACCACACTAAGGCTAACCACGTTTCAAATTATAAAAACGGGCCACGCTAAAAAGTCACAGCCCATTAATAGTCACGCCTTCTGGAGCCCACCATTTAACTCTCTCTCACTAGGGTTGGTCTGCCTAGCCACCACTTCGCCACCGTGCTAGACGGGTCCACCACCACTTCGGGAGCGGCGCCCTACCGCTAGTTAATGACCACCAATGTGGGCCCCCACTATTTATAACACAAATCCCACACTATGTGGACCCCTCTCAACAAACTTATCCCCCATTCTGCCTCGCCATGTCTAACTGATTCCCCCACTCTCACACGTGCACATCTTTCCACCGCCATCACTCACTTAGGTACATGCCGGTGCCACATGTGTACTAATTTAAATTTTATCCGGGTTAAATCATATGTACATCAGAGATTGTCAAACTTGGTGTACATTAACCAAGTTTGATCCATTTTATCCATAACCTACTATTCAGGAATCCATTCGAACTACAAGTTGAACTAATTTTTAAAAAAAGCAATTACACAAAAAAAAAATTTACATAATTTTTTTGCACAAAAAATAAAATGAGCCGGGATTGGACCGGGCTCCTCCTACATCCGTCCCTACTACCATTGTAATATGGGTATTCTCTATTCTGTTCTAGGGTCTAAAGGTGTCAAAATGTACGGGTTCTGTAATTCGAGCTATTCCCGTATGTAAAAGTAAGATATTGTGAACTTGTGAGGTGGAATGAGTAAAAATGAACTCCAGCCTAAAAATATGCATTAGATGGAAATTGCTCGAGATTGTTCAGTAATTGATAAGTAAAATCATGAAAATGCCTCTATCCGAACTTTAATTCTGATAAAAAAAAGTTAGTAAAAGATTTTCTTTGAAAAACTTAACTAAGCACATATTTCCCATCCTCGCTTACATCTGAACATGCCAGACGTGTAAACTCTATCCTACCACCATTGCTCGTAAAATTGTGTCATCAATTGTGACGTGTAAACTCTATCCTACCACCATTGCTCGTAAAATTGTGTCCTCAATTGTGTTCTGATTTAGAAATGTCAAAATGTATCGAATTGTAGAAGTTGGGGAGTTTTTTTTTTTTTGCGTAAAGCCACCATCAAGCTCTACCCTAACTATTTGATTAGATATTTTCATATACTAGTCCTTTTTGTAACGCCTTTGTACGTTTAAACTTTTAGATAAATAATTAAATTGAATGTAACACTATAAATCAAGAACGTGTAACAAACATGCCATGAAGCCTCGAAATCAAAGGCTCTAACTTTCTGGTTGGGTACTGTAAGATTTAATCAAATGATCTGATTAAGTTCTTAGATAATCCACAAGAAATCCAAAGCCTGATTCTTGAATTTATAATTTCTAAATTAACAAAAACAAGAAAAGCCACAAATGAATTCCCTCAACGTCTGAGTCTTTGTTGTGATTTCTCAACCACAGAAGTGCAACTTGTTGAAGCAGTTGAAGTCGGCACACTCTGAAGATTAACTTGGACAGCCGCCGTGTCCGGCGGAGGCTGTGCTATGTTAGCGCCTCCAGGTTGCACGCTGGCGAAAACCGCAGATATAGGCCTTGCAGATGCAGAAATATTCACCAATGGTGGCCCATTTTGTACTGCCTGTGGAATGATGAGAAAAGTTGGTGATGCGTTTGCATTTGGGGGTGCAGCTGGAACGGCCCACATAGTGATCAGCGGCACCAGTGCGTGCGCCGGAGTTGGTACAGTCGACATTAATGGAGCTGACATTGAAGAATTTGTTGAAATAATTGCGGGATTTGCAGTTGTGAGATTAATATTAGAGTTAGAGATTTTGTTGCTGAGTGTGTTTATTTCCACAAATTCGCTGTTGGTGGGGAGTTTGCGTTTGCGGTTTGTCTGGCCGCCGTCGTCTGTGGTGGCGGAGCCGGTGGTGGGGATTTTTAAGATACCGTTGACTGACATGGCAATGGCTGGGACAGTGCCGGTACCGGTGGCGGCGATGATGGAGGGCTCAGCTTGTTCTAAGAGCCACCTAATGGTTTCGCCGTCGGACTTGAGGCCGAGCTCTCGGGTTAGCTGGAAGACTCTGGCGGCGCAGGTGGCTGGCATTCGGACTCTCCGCCCTCGGCCCTCGACTTTTGTGTGACGGTCTTTAGTCGATGATCTCCTTGGCGGCAGAGACACCGACGAAGGCGGTGGTTGTGCAGTTTGTAAAGGCGTTGGAGCATTTCCTGTAGGTAGAAAAGTTGGTTTCTCCTCCATGTCATGATCTTCTTCCTTGAGAGTTATCAATGGGATTGAAGTTGGTGTCGCCATGCAAAGTGACTGAACCACCGTGCACGGCGGCACTGTCGGGCGGCGGTTTATGAAGATAATAGATATTGGGGATGGGAGGAGACGAAGCAATGTTGGCTAGACGAATGAATCTTGGAAGTCTCTATAAATAGATTTTATTTTCAATTTGTCGTGATAGAAGAAATCCAACGGTTGTTAGCCAACTGGTGCATCATGGGCCCACATGAAGACAATGTGTGAAGTTTTTCTATGATATAATATGACCCACGACAAACATAAAGTCTTCTTACTAACAGAAAAGAATTATGTAATATAATTTCTTTTTGTCACTTGGTTCTTTTTGACTTTCTAAACTTCAATTAAAATTATTTTGTAACAATTTAATAACTATCTTTTATGAGTGTTTAGAGTTCGTTTTCGTAGTTACTTTCTCAGTATACCAATTAAATAAGCCAATGTTTGTCCTCATTTTAACAACACTATCTCCCATAAAATAATATTACACATAAATCGATTTTTTTATTTTTATTTTTAAACCATACATTTATCAAAAAATTATAATTTCAAAACTCATCTCTTCCAAATTTTTATTAAGCCCTTGTTTGTCATCCATTTTATCAAACATTATTTGTTACAGTAAACAATCTCTAACACATATTCACTTAATAAAAGATTATACATACAAATCAATAAAATTATTTGATTTTTCAACCNTGTTACAGTAAACAATCTCCACTATATATTTACTCAATAAAATATTCTATACACAAGTCAATAAAATTACAGTACTTTTCAACCACACATTCTCCAAAAAATACAATTCAAAACTTATTTTTCCCCCAAAATGAGGGAGAAACACACCCTAAAATGGAGCCCAAACAAGGGCTTAAGTTTCATAGTTTGATGAATAGTTAATCAAATCACATGTAAAATACTTTAAAATTTTGAATGGCACTCGTATTCTTTCAGAATAATAGTATCTAGTACTAGTGGTGTTAAATATCAGTTTAAGTGGCAGTATATCCTAAGTCTAGGTATCGTCATATCATAGGACCTATTAAATGGGCAATAATTACGAGTATTTAATTGAATCTGTAATTTAATGTCACTAATTAGAAAAAGGTGATATTCTTGGGGGCTAAATAGTAACTCTGGATAGATTATCCAATCTCGAGCAATCCTAATTATTGGTGGGGTTTCTATTCGATGGTTGGTATTTGTTTAGTCATTTGCTTGCTTTAGATTCTATATTCAATGGAATACGATAGTGGATAGACGCTACAGGACCGGCAACCAAGAGGCCAAGGGAACTGACTTTGTTTTTAAGTGGTAGGGTGTTAAAAGAGTACTCTCTACATCTACTATCCTTTATTACTAGTCTTGTACAACCTTTATATGTGGGAAAAAAAAATTAATTTTGAGTTCAATTCTTGTGATTCTGAATTAACTTACTTGTCATTTGTACTATACTCGTAAAAAGTAAATTTAGCCTATGTTTGATTTAGATAATAATTATATTTTTAATATAAGTTGATTTATGTGTGATTGAAAAGTGGTTCTCTTGAAATTTGTGGTTAAATTGATTTTTGACTCAAACTTAATTTTTAATCAAAAAATTTAAACTGAACCAAACTAGGGACTTAATATTTAAAATAATTTATAGTAAGAAATTCATAGAGTGGGATTAAATCGCTTCAATTTTTTGAACCACTTGGAAATCATTGATACAAATGTTTCGAACTATGAGGTGTATTCGAACATGATTAAAGAATAGACTCACTTGATGAAATTTGTTGATTATTCACCGTAAAAATAATCATTTATTTTTCTAGTTCTACATATCCAGACTTGAACAAATTTCCAACTTCTATTCAACCCTTGAAAGGAACTACTACCCAGCTTGTGGTGGTGGAGGCCTGCTCTAGGACTAGGTGGTGGACCAACGGTGGTTTGGTGGCCCTAAAATTTTACATTTTTCATCAAATGTTCTAGACTTACATAAAAGTAAACATGGGGCCATTTTAGGCAGGACCCGCTATGACTGCCTGGCCCACCTGATTAACGAGTGGGTTGGTTTGGAAAGTGACCCTTCAAATTCAGTGGGGGCTATATTGGTTTAGATATTGTGGAAATACCTACTTTTTAAAATCAATTTTCAAAAATAAATTTGAAAGTTCTTTATACAAAAATCAAATGATAAATTAATTTTTAATTTTAAATAATAATATTATAAATTAAATTAATCTATCTACCCACCCCCATCCAACCTTCAAACCCCCCCTCTCCTCCTCTCTCTCAACCATCGGAAATGAGGAGCGCCACTATGACGATGATGTTGATGCAGCGGATTGAGTGACGGTGCTCATATCACTGTACGCAGAGTTCGTTGCGCATTACTGTCGCGCATTAGCGATTGCCGAGCTACTCCTTGCTGTGCAGTTGCGCTTGCCGAGCAAGCTTCCCGCTACACGTGACAAGCAGTACCTTTAAGATGTGGAATATCATATCAATGGAGTCGATGCTGGGTTGAATTTGGTGGCGCCGTCGATGTTGGTAGAGGCAGTATGGATTTCCAATTTGGGTGGCATTTTGGACTGTTCAAGGGTGGACCTTTAGTGAGGGATCTAGTGTGGAAAGAAGGTTTTGGGAGGTTTTTAGTAATTAGGTAAAACACTCAATTAATTGATTAGGGGGACTTTGAGTTTATTTCTAATCTACCTCTGTTTTCTCTTTATCTTGTTTGTTGTGGCGTTGAAGATTATTGGAGCAATGTGGTGGTGGTGGTGTGATTGCAATTGTGGTGGTGGCGACGACAATAAGTTGATGGTGCAGATGGTGGGCGATCTGTGCTTAGCTGTGATTGGACAATCTATGGTGTATTTGTGATGTTCTGTGTGTATGGAAACGATTGTGTGGTGGTATGGTTAAAGTGATGCGACGACGGTGAAGTGGTGGTCTTTGGTGGTGGTGTTGGTTTGTTTGAGATGGTGGTGGTGCTAACGATTGTCATGAGTGGTGGTTCTGGCGACGACAGTGCAGCCTGCAATAGTGTAGGTGTTGGTAATACTAGATGGTGTTGGTCATTAATGCTGGTGGTGGTGCTCGTGGTCACAATAAATAATATGTGATCAACGAAATAGATAATTTGTGACCAATAAATAATATATGTCTAAAAAATGTGATATCGTTATTTAATTTGTAAACGTGACTAATAATTTGTTAAGTTGAGACCAATAATTTTATAATTTGTGATCTACAAATACTTTGTGACCAATTAATTTGATATTTTGTAATTATGAAATAAGTTATGACTTATAAAATTTGTGATTTGTGATCGAAAAATAATACGTAATTTATTAATTTGATAATTTGAGATCAATAAATAAATTGTGACGTATAAAATTTGTGATTAAGAAATAATACGTGACATATTAATTTGATAAATATAACCTATAAAATTTGTGATCTGTGAATGTGGTCTCTATAATTGTGACTAATACATAATTGTGACTATAAA
>CAIGRB010116574.1:11039-27810 GCA_903798255.1 Fraxinus quadrangulata
AAGAGTAATTGACAAATATGCAAATATATTGTTAGAGTAACACAAGACAAAAAGAATATGTCGCTCAAATGGTGTTTGTTATGGTTTTTTTCTTATTACGCAGGTGCTATTGGATTTTAGGGGTTGAACAACCCAATCGAGATTATTAGTCACTGTCTGTTGCATAATTATACATTACATTTTAATTGCCATTAAATTTCTGTTATTGGCTACACCAGAAAGTTAATTCTTAATTAATGTTCGTAAGAGCTGTTACATAGATCGTACGTTTCTAGTAAGGCATGACATTGTTGTATTTCCGGTGATTGTATGATCCATAATTGATAGTAGTTAGATTGCATCAATTAGTTTAGATATGAACTGCTACTTTATTAAATTATGCAAATATTTATTCATGCTAAAGTATTCATTTCAGCCTTTCATGATGTTCCAGGAACCACAAAAGGGTCCACCCCAACAAGGTTCAGATCCTGGTTCTTCAGAAAACTCGCTGCAGGCTGATCCTAGTCCAGATTCTGTTCTTGAGATTCCTCTCACAGAAGATGTATCATCTGTTTCTGAAAGCTTTGAGAGTGTCAATGCTGAACTTCATGGTGCGAAGCTACTTACTCTGTACTATTAGAATTTCTTTTGTGGGGGAAACTTTTAGCAATTAATTAATTGCACGTTCTAGTTATAAACTTGAGCCTGTATCACTATATATTTGTCTTTGTAACTATTTAGAATGGATGGTGGTATAGCATGAATGAATATATGAAAGTTTGTTTTGGAGGTAACAAATTTTTATTTTTTTTTATGCCATGGAGCAGGTTCTTTTGTAATAAATTTGGGGAGAAAGTTTATTTTGAATGCTTATTAAGAAAAGAAAACGTGGAAAGCAGAATTTGGAAATAGATTGTATCGCCGCCATAATGAAATAGTAACATTTTTTTTTTACTTCAATAAGGGGTATAAGCTAAGTTGGTGTGTAACACATGGCACTTGATAGTATTGGATCACTGCTATTTTAGTCAGTACATACTTCAGTCAATTGCTTCTATAGACAAATTCCAGGATGTTCTGTGTATTTGTAGGAAATGGTCATGTTTCTCAGAGAGCAAGCCTACATATCTCGGTTCTATTTATTTGTTGTGTCAGTCACTCATTTACCTTAGCTCCTTGCCTCCTTGTAGTTGTAGCCACAACTGCCGCAGACACAACCTCAGCAACTAGCAAGCTCTCCACTGACAAATAGCCAATATGCCCTTCCAATGCCAATTCCTAAAATTATTCCCAGCCACCAAACTATCCACCAGTTGGTGGACCTAGCTATCAACCACCTCAAACTCCACCGCCGCCACCTTCTAATGTTGGTTACATACCGACATTCCTCCCAAGAACAAATAATCTGCTGCCTAGTTATGTAAATATGCCATCTTCTACAAGACTACCAGGAACAGGAAGGGGTGGACCTGGTTTCGCAATGGGGGTAGGAGCAGGAGTATTAGCAGCTGGTGCTATGATATTCGGTGATGATTTCATGTCAGGATTTGATTTTCCCGGTGTCTTACAAGATGCTAGTCTTACCATATCAGCTAATCCTCCTTTTTAGAAATGCTATATCATTATTCATTCGTGCTGTGTCAGCAGCATAACTTTGAATGTTTCTTTGTTGAAAACTTGCTCTGTATGTAATTTCATAAGCAAGAATATATAAAAGTGAATTTTGGAAACATTACTTTCTGATAGAAACACAAAAATCACAAGAATATACTCTTGTAATTTTACATATAAAGAAGTGTGCAATAGTGATAGGTATAATGAAAAACTTATTTCCATATACCACCGTATTGATGTTTTTATAGCCTCAATGATGATATTCTGTTTGTATCCGGAAGCCTGGAACTTGTTCCTTGATGAAACTTTGCAGCCCTCAATATATGAGCTTCATTTCAAATCTTCAATCTTGGTTGAGATTCCTATATGGCCCTGTTACTGTGTTACATTTGATCAGTACCAATCTTGGTTGAGATTCCAAGTCCGGGGGGGAGTAATTCTCCAGACATTTTGGGTTATTTTTGTAGTTGATGAATTGTTTTTTAGGCCAGCTTTAAATTCTGATACTAGGGCATAAACATTTGTTATGTTGAATTAAGAGATTTATGGGAGAGATTTAGTTATGTTGAATACTAAAAATCGAGTTTGAATGATTCGAACTTGTCTTTTGTGTGCATGTAGTTTTATTTTTTTTAAAGAAAGAAATCCAGATTTGTTAAATTAATAAATGAGAAAAAAATAATAATCAAATTTACACTATGAAGGCGAGAATTGTCTTCCAGAATGGACGATGGCAAACTTGAATAACAAAATCGAAAAACTAGGATTGTTGTTATACCGGAATCAAGTCAAGCACAAGAAGTCATACATTTTGATGCAAGTCAAACAGCTCAAATGGGACAAGTTAGGGATCAAATTGCTACAGAAATGTGGAATGACTACTCAAGACGTCGTACATGACTCCGGGGATTTATTTTGTATGTAGTTCAGTATCTGTTTATTTTGTCATGATACGTAAATTTGTAACCGTATCGATTGAACTGTTTCATCAAATATAATTTAAATTGTGTTTTTAATATCTTAAAAAAAAATTGATGTTTCACCAATTTCAAAATGTATATATTATTTCATACTATATTAACATTAAACCATTATTATTTATTCAAAAATCAAATTTTTTTGAATAAAATATTATTAAAAAAAATTCTCAAAATTTCGAAGTAAACGCGTTTTCCATTTTTATGTTTTCGGAAACAGTTTTTCAGAATTACCAAAAGAACGCATTTTCAGAAATTTCAAAACAGACACTCAAAATAGAAAACACAAAACAAATTCAAAACTCAAAACACAAAACTGAAACACGAAGAGAACGGCCCCTTAATGATTCCATCAACTTTGTTTCATTTTATATTTAATTTAAAGTGTTATCTACGTGTAATTAGAAAATTGAATGGTCTTACATTACACTATAATATCTCCACATGGATTTGTCAATGTTTTGATTTAAATTCAATAGTGAAAATCACTTGAAACTAAAATGAATCATTCACCCAATTAAACGAAAACAATTTACTTGTGTCCAAGATATGTGACTTGTTAGGTCAATACTTCAATTTAAGCATCAACAAATTTGCTTGTTGGTCAACTTCTATTACTCGTTGGGGATGAACGATGATTTATGGAAATATTTTCCTTATGTATTTCGCAAAAGAATGAATTTTAAAGTGTCGATTCAAGATCGAACTTTGTATTATTTCATTGCTTTAATCTTGCACTAAGACCAGCATATTATTATTATAAGTTATATTAAGAAGATTTCATGTTGCTTTGTATTAATGTTTTAGATCTATATATTTATGTTTTCGCTTGTTTGAAAGACATTAAGTTTATGTTGCTAAAACCGAGATTTGAAACCAAATCCAGCTGCAAAAAAATGATTTTATATGAAAAATGAAAATTTTTGATTTGATTTGATATTTTTAATAACCATTTTAGATGATTTGGTTCGAAAATAAGCTAAAAATCTCCCAAATCCAAACATATTTGTTACTTGAGATAATGCCCTGTACTAAGTGAATAATATCAAATATTAGTTAGAGATAAATATTTTGTAAATACTTATCTTATTAGTTTTTTAATATTGTAGTTCATTATCTACAACACTGATTGTAACCACTATAAATATGGCTCTGAATGAATCAATATTGTGTGGTTAATTTTCTTCGTTCTTTGCTATTAATTTCTACATGGTATCAAAGCAAATATGTCTCCAACGAGAATAAAAATTTGTGCAGCCACCACCCAAAAATCTTTTTTTCCTCTAGCTCTCACCTCATTAGAAATAGAATATCTTGCTTCTCTTTACTTAACCAACATATTCATATATTCATTTTCTATTCCACACCAATATGCCCTTTTTGTTTTAGTGTTCTTCCAAAAACAAAACAAACAAAAAAAAAAAAAACAAAAAACAACCTGTGGCAGAATCCACTACACATGTTCCCACTAAGGTTCTACTCTCTCACGAGAACTCTAATCTCAGCTAGATCGATCATCCCCCACTAGCTCTCCAGTTCCATCATCGCAACTCTAGCCAGCCAGCATCTCGCTCACGTCGTTATCGAGGGTTTTGTGAACTGTGTGAGCGACAAAGGCATACTGGTCGACGCTGTCCGAATTTCAGCCATACATTGGCTGTTTCCCCAGCAACACCAATGGCTATTCCAACCTCCAACAGATGTATTTAGCTCCCTACTTACATAAACCATCGCCCGTGCTAAGGGCCAACTTGTCTGAGCCACTCTACTCCGAATTGGCTTCTTGATTTTGGGGCCGCCACCATGTCACTTCAATCTCAACAACCTCTCTTTTCACTCTCCTTGTGCTGAATGGCTCACTCTCCTTGCTGGATGATGAGCACGCAGAAGTGGATCATGATTAGAGTCGTTATTTTCATGATTTGTATGTCCGTCTAATAGGATTTATAGCGGAGGAGGTACGTGCGCTACGAAAGGAGGTAGAGGCGTTACAATGAGAGATGAGGGAGGATGTGGGCACGCTACGAGAGGAGGTAGAAGCACCGCGACGAAGAATGATCGGCGATGAATCAAGTTTATGGCATGATGTAGTAGAACTTCAAGATGAGGTCATAGCGCTCCAAGTCGATATAACAAGCATATGAGGGGATGATAGACGGGGTAACGGAGAGGGTGATGGGAGGTTGACGGAGATAGGGGTCACATACTATTGTGGACAAATGATGACGCATTCGAATAATTTTTTTATCTATGGAGTGGGAGTGGGAAGGGGTGTCCCGATGGGGACGGGAAAGGTGGCGGAGGAGGAGAGGATGGAGGGGGTGGATGTTCCCGTGACGAAGGGGATGGCCCCGATGACTAAGGAGAGGCGAGCACCAGGGTGGATGGAGTGGAGGTTCCCGAGGCAGAGGATGTGGTCGAGATGGAAGGGGTGACCTTGATGATAGAGGAAATGGCGAGCCCAAGGTAGATGGGGTGGGGATGAGGAGAGGATGCTAGTCGTGACAGAGAGTAAGAAACGTATTGTTGACGTGCCGGATGAGGTGGTCGACAAGAGGCTGAGATTGCCGTTACAGTACGTCATTTTTCATTCACGGCTGAGGCAAAGAGGAAGACGTTCGTAAATGGGACGTACCCCAATCTCTTCCGGGAGATGGACTATGCCAAGTTGAAAGCATTCGAGACAGAGTGGGAATAATAATGCCAAGGTAAGTATTTTATGATTTTAGTGGAATACACTACGCTAACTCATCTATACTTCTTTTCACGATTTTTCTGTTTCCTTTTTCAGAGGTAGCCACATGATAGATGAAAGGACGATCACCTACTCCTATAAGTGGTTTCACGACTTCAAGACTTCGGGTGTCGGCTCGTCGAAGATGTAAGTGCATTATCGTAATTGTTATTTATTATGTATAAATAATTTTCTGTTTATTAAATGAAATAACTCCCTCTATTTTTTTATTGGCATTTCCTGATATAGCACATTGACATGGCTTTGGACTTATTACGTGATCGAGCTTGATGATATCTGAGATCATTCGATATTTCTGGTCGAGTTATATTGAGCATTGAGTATCAGTGGCTCCAACTTATGGGTAACGAGTAAACGGTGCCTGAATATATGCTCGAGTGGGTTATATGGATGTGGCTGAGTGTCCAGAGAAAGTCATGAGAGTGTTGTATGCATATGTACATTCCAGTGATCACGAATCATCACTGTTTTACCGTGGAGATCATCTTTGCTGATTCCACTATATATGTGTATGACTCCGATCATTCATGTCTGACACAAGGTCAGCTCGAGCTATACCTAGAATTGGTGGCTATGATCATTTCTTTGATGGTTAGATGAACGAGGGTGATTGTGGAGGATATACTAGCCATCGTGCGAGACACGACGACGACGAGACAGTCGAATAAGAAGTACTTATAATTTTTTTTAATTTGAACACTTAGTTTTTCACTACACAGTACCGATTGAACTAATACATTATTATTTATTTGCAGGGACGATTGTGGCATATTTGCAATAAAGTATATCGAATTTTTTAGTATAACACATAAGGTTGATGGAATTAACCGATACTGAATACAAAATTGGTGGAATAAGTTAGCGTGCGATTTGTATAAATTCAATTGTGGTTCGTGAATATTGTTTATTTATTTGTGAAATAATTGTAAATATTGTAAACAAATTGTAAATATCGAAAATTTAAATGTTTATTTATCTGTGAAATAATTATAAATATTGTAAAAAAATGTAAATATTGTATATTTAATTGGTTATTTATTTGTGAAATAATTGCAAATATCGAAAATTTAATTTTTTTTTAGTTAAATAATTGTAAATATTGTTCAATTATCAACGAAACCATTACAAGTCTGTCTTATTGTCATTTAGGGGAATTTGACTTGTAAAAGAAATTACGAATATGCCATGTTGCTCTGCACCTACGGGTCGAGAAAACTTTATGATAGATGGTATTCTAGACGTACATGGACGTCCAAGACCACGTGATTCAATTTTAGGTGGCAACAAACTATTAAGTAGGAGAATATGGTCGGAAACTTCCCACTCGACTTCATTCGGTAGAGGAAATTCAACAAACTATTCTAGATGATGGTCCACTCGATCCAACCCTTGCGCTTCCGTCCCACTCATGTATTTGACGAGATAAATCAATCAAATTCTCATTTGTAAATTTATTATCATTCTCGTTGTCGTGAACTATCGATGAAATTTTGTATATAACAGCGAGATCACGATGAGGAACAATGTCTCGAGAATAACCACATTATTCTCACGAGCTATCTCCGCTTTGTCCTAAAAATCATTAGCATTGTGATCCCTTCCATCCGAATCTTCGTGTTCAACTTCGGTAATATTCTTCCTCATAAAAGTCACCCAAATAGAAGTCGTGCGCATATTGTTCAATTCAAATAAATAATTCACTTCAGCATCAAAAGTAACCTTCATATGTGAAATCGGAATTGATGAATGCTCGTTGAATTTAAATTTCAGTTTCGTATTGTACTGAAAGGGATCGAATTTCAGTTTGTTTTGTAAATCATGATACATTTCTGCATATAATGTGCTTGATATTATGAAAATTGGAATACTTTCACGCATATAACTTGGCCATTTCCATACCCATTGATCTTTTTCATCCAATTCGAAATTATCAAAGTAATGAATTGAAATCACAATCATATCTGCATGATGAAACAAAATTTTTAATTATAAAAAAATAGTCAAAAAATCAGCACAACCATTGGACTGTTATGATTTTAAAAAAAAGAACCAGCTTAACAGTCAGCCCGGCTGCTAATAGCCGACCGTTATTATTGGGTTGGCTATTACGACCAGCAATTAGACTGTATTAGCCTTCTATTACGACTATGATATATGCAGATGAAAATTTTCTTATTTATGCTTAAAAAATATAGATCTATTAAAAAAAATTTAAATACATGTTAATCTATGTCGAAATAAGATTTATTGATTAAAAAAATACTAATTTAACGAAAACGAAATTAAATATACAATATACTTCCCGATTCGAGATGATAGACGTAAAAAAATTTGTTCAGCGTTTGATCAATTTTTGAGATTTTGAGGTTGAGCAGACCAAAAATGAGAGAGTTTTTATTTGTGTTGGAATAAATAATTGAGAAAAATTAGCTAATTTTGAAATTTTAAGTGGAAAGTGTTTGATTTTTACTTGTCAACTAATATGGTAATATTGTTTTTAGATAAAAATAATTTTTTTTGTAATTGTATTGTTTACTTAAGGGCATCTTGTCTTTTACAATTCAAAAGGTTATGGTGTGAATATACATCTGTTGAAAATTCAAAGTGAAAATTAGGGGGTTTGACCAAGCCAATTTTAAAAGTACCACTTCAATTTTTTTATCACTTAGGGACTAATTGGGAGTTCATTTTTTTTTTTTTACCAATTTTGATCCTTTTTGGACGGCATCGTCTATTAGAGGTTTGAAAAATCGATATTTGTTTGTGTTTTGAAACACTAGTAAGACATTTTTGTATAAAAAATTGTTTATAAAGCAAAATGCTACTAGTAAGACAAAATATCACTTACAAAATATAAAAAATTACTCGTAAGTAAAGAATTCACTTATGTATAAAAAATTATTTAAAAGTACGAAATTAACTTATAAATGTAAAATTTACTTATAAATACTTACACCTAAAAATTTTGTTATAAATAGATATTTCATTTTTCTTAAGTTAAAAATTAAATTATATGCAAAAAAAAAATCAGTTAACAAGTAAAATATTACTTATGAAGAAGATAATTTTATATAAGAAATTAAAAACTAAAAATTCCTCTAAGAAGCATATATGTAATTTATTTCTTGTAACAATCTTTGTAGGGAATGATTAGAGATACAATGGTAATAATTTCTAGTGCTGTAGGGATATAATAGTACAGTTATTTCAAAATATTAAAGATAAATACTACCTCATTAAAATCTCGCTAGAAAAATCTAGTGGGATAAAATCTAAGTGAAGAAAAAAGAGTACAACCACTCCTCTTGATATTGATTGCTGAAAATCTTTGAGTCGATGCATTCTATTCTTGTGAACCAATTTATTGAATATAGATATCAATAATGTTTTTGTGAATAAATCAATCACATTGTCACTTGAGAGCGAATTTGTTGAACATCAATATCTCTATTCTTCTGAAACTTATACATATGAAAGAATTTTGGAAAAATATACTTCGTCACGTCATCTTTGATATAGCCTCATTAGAGTTGTGGAATACAAACTGCATTATTTTCATATAAAATTGTTGGACTATCTCTTTTTTTTTTTTTTAAATTAATTCGCATGATACTTGGTTATGATGGGTCATGTTTCTCAACCACACACATTCTCAACCTACTTTTATAGATTACAAAAATTTCAGAATGATATGTGGATATTCTATTAAGAATTGCTTCACAGATCTCCATGATATAGTTGTTCCATCACGTGTAAACACATATCTTGTTTTTGATTTAGTTTTATATGGATCAAAGAGATAACATGTATCTGCATATCCAACTAAAACAGATCCCGACTTTTGAGAATAAAATAATCCCAAATCAATAGTACCTTTTAGATAACAAAAAATTTGTTTAACGTCATTCCAATGTCTTTGAGTTGATGTAGAGTTATATCTTATAAGGAGATTTACATAAAAACTATGTTGGGTAGGATGCGGTTTGCAAGATAAGTTAACACTCTAATTACACTAAGATATAATATTTCAAAATCAAGAACGTTTTCTCCATCTTCAAGTGGACGAAATTGATCTTTTTTCACATCAAGTGATCGAATAACCATAGATGATATCAATGGATGTAAATTATCCATATTTAAACATATTAAGACTTTTTCTGTATATGTAGATTGATGAACAAATAATCCTTATGGAAAATGTTCAATCTACAACTCGAGGCAAATTTTGATTTTTCTCAAACCCTTCATCACAAATTCATTTGTCAAATAATCTATAATTTTGTTGAGCTCTTCAAGAGTTCCAATTAAATTTAAATCATTAACATAAACTGTCACAATTGTAAATCCAATATTTATTTTCTTTATGAAAACAGATGACATACATCTTAATTTTTATAACCCTCCTTTAACAAATATCCATTAAGGCGTTTTATATCACATATGTACGGATTGTTTCAATTCATATAACGATTTTTACAATTTAATTGAGAACATAATTCACTATCAACTGAACCATACAGATAAGCAGTTACTACACCCATAAACGCATATCGAGCATTTGTGATACAATCAAATCAATTAAAAATCTAAAAGTGATGGTATCCAATATGAGAGAATATGTTTTCTCGTAATCAATTTCTGGTCTTTTAAGAAGTCTTGATTTATCAGTCGAGCTTTGTATCTTGTAATTTTATTATTTTCATTTCTCTTTCATAGAAAAACTCATTTGTATCCTACACGATTACATTTTCAGGTGTTCGAACAATGGTCCAAACACTTTCCGTTTTTCTAAGGAATTCAATTCCACCTGTATGACTTCTTTTCATTGGTCAATCATTTCTATATTGATATTTTTTAATAGACTATAAGTTTTGAATATTCATTTTGCATAATATCAATAGTCATGTTAAAGGCAAAAATATTGTTTATAACAATATTGTTTCGTTCCCATAATTTACAAGATAATATAATTTATTGAAATTTCATTTTTTTTGGACTCTTGTGGTTTTTCAAGAATCATATTTTCAATATTTGATTGATCAATATTTTCTAATATTACTTCTTCCAAAATTTGGTTTGATTTTTCTCTTGTAATTTTCTATTTGGAGGTACAGAGTCTTTTGAATTAATTGGTTGGCCATACCTCTAGCGTATTTGAGATTCATTTGCTACAAAAAATTATCTTATCGGGACATCAATTTTTGTTGAAATATTTTTCTACTGGAATATATAACTTTCTCACTCTTCTTTTGTCAACAAATACATCAGGTTATTGATTTACAACTTTTTGTAAATGAATACTTTTTTCAACCTCTTACTTATATTGATTACCGCGGGGATTAAAGTGAGATAGAATTGTTTCATTCCAAGAATTTTACCTTTTTTAGGATGTTGTTTTCCCCTCCCAAAGTTAGGAGAGTCATTTCATCAAAATGACAATCTGCAAAACGTGCAAAAAATAAATCATTTGTTAAAAGTTCAAGATACCTTATAATAGATGACGAATCAAAACCTACATATATCCCAAGTTTTCATTGGGGACCCATTTTAGTACGTTATGAGGGTGAAATAGGGACTCGGACAGTACAACCAAAAATTCGTAGGCGATAAATATTAGGTTCATGATCAAATGCAAGTTGTAAAGATGAATATTGATAATAAGCAGTTTGTCTTATACGAACCAATGATGCAGCATGTAATATGGCATGACCTCAAACTGAAGCTGAGTTTTGTTTTCATAAGTAAATGTCTAGCAATAAATTGGAAACCTTTAATAAATGGTCCGTCTAAACGATTTTAAGTATGAACATGTACAACTGAATGTTCAATAACAATCTCAATTGACATACAATAATCATTGAATGCTTATGATCTAAATTCAGCAGCATCATCAAGATGAATTGTCGTGATTGAATAATCGGAAAAGTAAGCTAGTAATATTATGATTTGTGCAAGTCGTCTAGTAAAAGCTACATTCCTAGTGGAAAGTAGGCAGTCATGGAACCATCTAGTAGAAAAATCTATTAATATCATAAAGTAACAAAATAGTCCACATGGTGTGTGTATTGGTCCACATATTTCTCTATGAATTCTTTTAAGAAAGTTGGAGATTTAATATTGACATTTGTAGTCAAAGGTCTATGACTAATTTGCCTTGCGAGTAAGCTACACATGGATAATCATTAGGTAAAATAATCTTCTGATTCTTTAAAAGATGTCAATGTAAGTTGTTTATTAATCATGCATCATTATAACTTCTAGATGTTCAAGTCGATCATGCCAATGTATAAAACATTTTGGGTCAACAAACTTTTGGTTTGTGACATACTTGATTCCACAATTTTTATAATTATAGAGTGCATGCCAGATGGGAGTGCATGTAATTTTTCTTTTATTTGCTTCTGACCAGATATAAAAGAAGTTATACAAAGATATTCAGTATTATTTTCTTGCATCGTCTCAATGTGATATTAATTGCAGCGGATATTTTTAAAACTAATCAAATTTCTTCTATTTTTATAAATATATAATAAATATCATATGATAGTGCATAGAGTTTTTCTTTTATCTGCTTCTGGCAAGATATAAAAGAAGTTATGTAAAAATATTCAATATGATTTTCTTGCATCGTCTCAATGTGATATTCACTACAGCGGATATCCATTGCATCGTCTCATCGTCAATATATAATTTTCTATTTCTGGTAAGATACAAGCTCTTCAGGAGTTTTCAACGATATTCGATGCACCTGATACGTATTAATATTATTTTCTGCAAATGTTAAGTCCAAAAAATATTTTTTGTTTTGAAGAATAGTTTGTTTAGTTGCACTATTAACCAAGCAGATGTCTTGACAATCCATAAATCTATAAATATAACAAAATAGATATATTTTAAAAAAACTTGAATATAAATTTAAAGGAGTAAATATAATTCAATATTATGAAATTAAAGATGCATAATAAAGTTTCAAATTTTTGCAAAAAATAAAAATATATTTCAAATTGAATTTATAAAAACAAAGGGATATACTAGAAAGTAAACTAATTTATATCTTCCATCACACCACCCCCAATCAAATGGTTTGATAGTCTTATTTGGATCGGTAGAGAAATCAAAGACATCCAAATGAGTAACATCAATTAGACCATCATAATGAGCAAAACTTGTCTTCATTTTTACATTTCCTTGATTGATTTTTGGTAGAGATCCACAAGATGTTTTGTTGTAAGACATGTACGTGCCTTTTATTCCACATCTAAAGCAAATATTTTCATGCTCCTTTTTGGATGTACTACTTTTGTTGGCTTTGTGCCTTTTGAAATTGTTGCCTTATTGATGATATCTTTGTTGATTATTCGGTCCATGGTTTATTCTGTGTCCACATCCACGTCTTGATATTGCATTTGCTTCGGGCAATAGTACATAATTAGTTGGACGTAAACCATGATTTTTTTATCAGTAGTTAATTATTTTGTTTAGCTACAAGTATACAAAATGTGAGTTCTTGTTTCTTTTTGAAACCACTCTCATGATATTGTTGTTACAAGAACACATTCAAGGCATTTAATTTTGAACATATTCTGAACAGTTCAAAAATATACTCACTAATAGTTTTAATGTCTTACAAACTTAGGTACATCCATTCATAGCATGCTTCGAGAAGGAGTATAGTCATCTGATGATCAAAATTTTCAATTAATTTTTTCCGAAGAACATGTGGATCTTTCTCAATGAGGTATTCGATTTCTAATTCATCATGAAAATGATGACGAAAGAAGATAAGTGTTTTTGAACGATCTTACAGGGATTCTTTGTTCACTTTTTTTATTGTCGTTTCCATACCTTTTGAGACATGATGGATATCAGTATCGAGAACCCATGACGGATAATTTTTACAAATATGTCAAGTATAGCAAAATCAAGTTTAGTGATATTTGTCATTTGATTAACTACATAATAAAGAAAATACAATTAGTTTCGAATAATATGATTAAACATTGTACAATCACATTGAAAATACTTAGTTTGATCTTAACAACACCTAGAGGGGTGAATAGGCGATTATACGGAATTAAAATTACTTAACAATTAAATAGCAAGAACTCACTATTAATTATTTTCTAGATGGTTAATCATGCAATTCATATTTTCTTATACTGAATTACCGCAATTATGAAAGCAATAAATAACACAGAATTGATCACAGAGAAACCTAACTGGGTAAAAACTTCGGGCACTTTCTCAGTCAACAATCCATTATAAACGATTTATAACTTACAGTCTACCAGACTAGATGACGACACATACTATTTGATCTCCCGACTATAATTTCAACAGCTCTCCTGGATTCTGTGTTCCTGCACCAAATCTGAGCTGTAGTTTTCAAAATTCTCCTAGATTGCGCTCTCTTACAGTAACTCCTAGCTTTGTAAAATCGTCTATCTCTTGTGGATCCACGAAGAACACCGCGTTTTTCAATGATTGGAACTCCAGTCACCTTCTCTTGATCTTCAAAAACTCTGAGAGATATGAAAAAATCAGCAATTTGGTATTTGAATTTTGGATATGATGTTATTCTCACTGCCAAGAACAATCCGCAAAGAATAACGAATGTTGAAATCTTAAAGGATGAAAAGAGCAATTTGGTATTTGAATTTTGGATATGATGTTTTTCTCACCTCCAAGAACAATTCACAATGAATAATGAAGGTTGAAATCGCAAAAGGATGAAAAGAATATGAAAAGCTAAGTATTTGTTCAATGATCAACCTTGTAAAACCGTTCTGTGGCATTGAGATATTTATATGCAGGTTAGGGAATGAACGGGTCAGACAAAAAGCCTTTAAAAAATGAAATAAAATTTTTTCGGATGACACTATCGCTCAAGCGAGGGATGAGCGATAGTCGAGCGACAGGTTTTGCTTGAGCGAATGCTAGGCAACAGTTAGGCGATGAAGTTTCTGTTTCTGACGCTCGAGCCAAATCTTGGCGAAGTCTAGAGAAAATCCATGCCATTTTTCATTCTTTCCCATTCTCAAACCCTAAACTTAGAATATCATAACATTTACTAATTGTACACAACTCCTAGACTTTTTATAACATATCAACTTTAGTCTTTTTTGTTCACAGACTTGCTAATTACATTAAATACTTAACAAGCTCCCCGTTTGATATTCTGTGACAAAACTACAATCCAAGTCAAGACAGTAGTAAAATAAAATTACAGACTCAAAACAACTGACACAACCAACAACTATCTTGAACGAATTTTGTATTTCATTTTTCAATACCTGTTTCCTGAAATAGTCAACTCAAATGCCTAGTGTAAAATGTTTGTGAAATAGTATTAAGTATAGGAATAGTTCAAGCAGTTCACAATGTTAAAGTGATTCATAATGCATATGTCTCATATCATATGCTAAATTAAGACATAGTACCAATGCAACCCAATATACCAAAATGAAACATTGATACAAACTGAATCTAGCAAAATTGAACATATATTATGTCACATAATCAAAAAGTTTATCATGTTGTAATTTTCTATTCGTTCTTTTCTACTACTCCTTTTTGTCACAAAATGACAAGGGACCAAGTAATAATATACAATAACCGAACAATGCAGATGTTAGCAGTCATAAGTATAAGTAATGAACAATAAACCTTCACACACATTTGACCCAAGTTAAACATGGAGTAAATTGTATAAGTGACACATATATGTAAAGTGCCACTAATTTTCTGGTAGTAGGATTCCAAACCTTAATTTTGTGAGAAAGGGCATGCATAACATCACTGCCAATAAGGATATTCCCCTACTTAGGAAATTCAAACTAAATAAAGCACATTAGAACCTGTATATTAAAGCTAATAATGTATAGAGAATTTCATTTCTCCCCCTGACTTCTAGAATATATATTTTGCACAACCATAAAGCTCATAAAATTGTTTTTTATTTTAAATCTTAAGTGCGGGCTCATTTCCATTAAGCGATTAAAATGACCCTAGGCTGGTTAACCTAAGTCAGTTGACCATAGGCACTAAGTTCTGAGAAACCCTACAAGATTAATCGCTCGAGTCAAATAGGCTTTGAAAAGGAGCATAAGATATTGAGTATTTTGCTTTATATTGTATATAATTTTTTTAATCAGGGAAAATCTTGAGCTTAGGTCTAATAACTAAGATCGATTCATGTTCAAAGTCACCTTACTAACATATGACTGCCATCCAAAATCTCACACACGCGGTAGAGTCCTATTAACAAGATCACAATGCGTGCTGTGCAGATGGTATATGACAAGAGACCTATACTATGTACTCTATAAATAATCTAAGCCAGCAATGAAAATTATGTTAGAGTTTATCAAATAAATTCATGCTTGATCACAACCAACAAAATCAAGTTTAATGTATGTTAAGCTGTAAACAAAATGTCCCTCATGTATATATATTAATTATTTCAATGTTCCAAAATTATTTTTTAATTTAAAGTATGAATGCACTAAGCATACAAAAAAAATGTCAAGCACAAAAAAATAAAAATTCTAGTAAATAATAATAAAAAAAAGCATAAGTGTGCTCATAGTAAACAAACAAACGCATATGATGCATGCATAAATCAATGTCATTTAGTGGTAAAGTACAAGCATGCACAGAAAAAAAAAAACTTAATCAATGAGGCACACAAACACCAATAGCCGTCCGAAGAGTTTCAAATCGAAGACCATCTAATGGCTTGGTAAATAAGTCAACTAACTAATTTTCTGTAGAGATATGTTCAAGAGTTATAGCACGAGTTTCCACAAGCTCTCAAATAAAATGATGTCGTACGTCAATATGTTTGGTACGAGAGTGTTGGGCAGGATTTTTGAAAATATTAATGGCACTAGTGTTATCACAAAACATAGTCATGGTACCTTACCAAATTCCAAATCACTCAACATCTGTTTCATTCAAAGCAGTTAAGTACATCAACTTTATGCAGCTATATACTTAGCCTCTGTTATGGATAATGAGATAGAATTTTGTTTCTTACTCATCCAAGCAACAAGATTAGCTCCAACATAAAAATAGTCTCCAGAAGTATTTTTTCTATCATCGGCATTTCCAACCCAATCGGCATCGAAATGACCAGTAAGACCAAGATTAGAATTCTGAGAGCACAGGAGCCCATAATCTACAATTCCATTGACATATATGATGATACGTCGTAAGGCGCATAAGTGAGATTCCTTGGGATCAGCCTGAAAGCGTGCATAAATCCCTACACTAAAAGCGATGTCAGGTCTACTAGCAGTGAGATAAAGTAAACTACATATCATACTCCTGTACAGTGTCTGATCAACACTCTTACCTGTAGGATCGTGACCTAACCTGACACTGGTGCTCATAGAAGTTATAGTGTGTTTCTTGCTATCTAGACCAAAATGCTTGACAAGAT